>VZTM01001826.1:366588-401328 GCA_013400555.1 Jacana jacana | reverse complement strand
AAAAAAAGGGACAAGAAAGACAAAATCCAAACTACCAGCCCAAGGGCTTCGTTTACCCGAAACGCGGCATGGGCTTGGGGCTTGGGACCGTGGGTCCGCTCCGGTGTGGGTTTAGGCACAACCCCGGTTCTTGGGGGAGGGGGGAAAGAGGGGTGCAACCCGGTTCAGGGGAAAGTGAGGGGCGCGCATCCCTCCGCCTGCCCGGCTCCGAGGGGAAGAGAAGCGCAACTTTCCCCCTGCATTTACATAATGATGTTTTAATAAGCCGCGCAGCCCGGGGAGAGCTCGCCGGGGGCAGAAACCACCCCGAGCGGGGCCAGGAGAGAGGGGAAGGCTGGGGAGGGGGGACGGTCCCCCTTGGGGGGGTGGCTCTGAGGTTTGGGGTTCTTTTTTATTTTTCCGGTGCCGCTGGAAGTTGAGAGCAGGAGGGAAAAGCTTTCTAGGGGGAAAATCAGTGCCCCACACAGAACCCCTTTGCAAGGTTAGACGGCGAAACGGACGAGGGGCGAAGAGCTGGGGCGGAGGGGGGGCGGTCTGTGCCGCCCCCTCTCCCGCTCTCACTCCTGAAGCGGTACATACATCCCGGACCTGCGCTGTCAGGCTCGCTTGATAAATTAAGGGCTTCGCAGTCGAAACCTATTTACACCTCCATTATAGGGTGAACCAAATGGGGATCAGCATGCATATTTTTACCGCAAGAGATCTCATACATCTCCGCCAGAGTCGCCCCTCGGGCCATGGGATAACAGATAGGGAAGAAGGGGGGGTGGCGGGGAAGGAGGTCCGCCGCAGCCAGCACTTTAGCGGAAAAAAGTCCATGTCGCCACTCCGTACCGGCTGCCCGGGGCACCGGGGACCTGTCCTCTTTGCAGGGGGGCAAGGAGAACGCGAGAGTGACCTCCTCGAGAGGGGGTCCCGCCTTATCGGGGGACACTGTCTCTTCTAGCCCAAAGAGAAGCCCTCGGGAAAGTTTCTCCTCGAAGAACATGGGGGTTTGACTGCGAGACTCGCCATGGCTGCCCCCTTTTTTCACTTTTGGCGGGGGGGAGGCGGGAGAGAAGGTGTAAGAGACCTCTTTCTCCCCCCTCCCCGCCCCCGGAGCCCTGTGGGACCCTGCGTCCGGTGACTTTCCCCGGCTGCTCTTTTCATTTATTTTCAGGCAGGGACGTCCCGGAGGCGGGGAGAGAGAAAGCAGGGGGTCAGCGCATCCCGGACAGGGTCCTTGGTGTCCCCGAGGGTCGCCTCGGCGAGCACGATAGAGGAAAAGAGGGGGGGCGGGGGGGGCAAATCTCCCGTTTCCCGGTGGGATGCGCGCACCGAGCGCTGCTCGATCCTCTTTCGAAACGAAACACGGGCGGAGCGAAGCGGCAGCGGCACCTGGGACGCGGGAAGGGCTCGGCCCAAAACCCCCGTCCCGAGTGGGACCGTCCCCGGGATTCCCGACTTCGCACCCGCAGCTCTAGCCGGCCGGGCTCCGGTTGCATCCCGCGCTCCGGCTCGGCTTCCAGAGCCGGAGAAAAAAGGAATCTTTCCCCCTTCGCCCCATCCCGTCCCCTCCGGCGGCCCCCTCTAGTTCCACTTGGTTAGCTCAAGTTTTCCATGTAAATGACAGTAATAAATATCTAATCATGTCCCGCAGCTATCGGCGGCTCGCCGAGCAGCCCGCATTAATGAGACATCCAGGGGGAAGCGGGGGAAAGGAGAGAGGAGGGGAAAAAGAAATATAAAATTTAAAAGAAGGAAAGTTTTATGCGCTCTCACTGAAACGGTTTCTAAACGCGAGGTCGCGGGGGTGGCGGGGGGGAAGGTCCGCGGAGCCTCCCCCCCACACACCTTCCTCCGGAGCGATCGCACCTGTGGGTCGCGCTCGGGTTCAAATCAGTCCCCTCTAATTAACGCTCTCCCCAAAACAATAGCAATTCCCCCCCCTCTGGGATGGGGGAAGGAGGGAGGACGGGGACACAAGCGGCGGGCCCGATCTCATCCCCAGCCCCGGGGGCTGCCCTCCTGAAAGCCCCGCGGAGCTGCGTGTGCCCATTCCCGCCGTGATCCCCAAACAATTAATGGGGCTGCAAAGAGCTTTGAATGCTGAAAGGCATTCAAAGGGGGGGGAAGAGGCTGAAATTATACCACGAGAGTTGGATTTGTTCGCCTAACGCTAAACAAATGGAGTGATTACCTTCTTTCCAAACGCATCAGTCATACTACATTAAGTAGCAGAGAGCTAATTATCCCAATTAGGAGACTGATTTATAATTAATGGCTTGGACCGAGTGATAATTGGATGTTAATGGATAACAGTTTTGTCTGAAGTAGCCTCCCACTCCCCCAAAGGCAGGGCTGGAGGGTTGGGCTGTGGTGGGGTTATGGGTTTTTTCCCTCCTCTTTCACCTCTGCACGGAGCACAAAGCGAATGAGGAGCGAAATTGCTTGAAACGGGCTCGGTGGGGACCGTCCTCCTGCCCGGGCGAGGTGGGCTTCGGGGGTGGGCTCCATCACCCCTTTTTCCCAGCTTTTCAAGCAATCCCCGTTGCGTTTTTCGTCTCCTCTGCGTTTTCAAGCCGTGGAGAGCAGCAGGGTTGTCCCATGTCCCCAGTCGATACTGGGTTCCTCTCCCACCCGTCCACGGAGTGTGAGTTGTCTTCCTCCATGAGGGGGGTACAGGCTGAGCCTCAAGGGGTGCCCCAGTGCAGACGAAACTGTCCCTCTGCCCTGCTTGCCCTGGGGAGGGCAGGATGTGACTCAACCCGAGAAGGGTAGGTGTCATACCCGCCGTGATCCACACTCCCGGTGAATCTGCATTTTCTCACTGCTCCGCGGTTCTGTCTCGTTATCTGCATCTCAGAACTGGCACACTGACTGTTTTGCTTTCCCCTTCCATGCTCGCTTTTCACCCATGAGTAAATTGATACAAGTAAATCCCGGTTCCTCTTTTGCTCCAGCCGGAGAAACTTGGACCTACAACCCTTTGGCTTTCAGCTCGTGTTTCTAAGTTCGGTTTTCCCGTTCTAGCTGGGAAGCGTAAGGGCAGAAAATTCCTGAAAGGGTAAGAATGACCTCAACTCTGAGGTACCCCATGACTGATGAGAGGTTGGATTAAATTACACCAACGTACTCAAATGTAAAAATATATCCAAAAATCATACCGTCAGTACAGAAAGCCAGTTTAGGTTGGCATTCCAGCTTTCCCTGCTAATTTAAAGGGAACTTGATGTCTAAATGGGACGGTCTTGTGCCCACACAAATTAAAAGTCTCCTGCAGTGATAGTATTACCATCTCAGGAGATGCAGCTCTGTTTCATAGAGCCTGGACAGATGTTGCTTCTCCTTAGTGCCAGGGTTTGCTACCTGCAGCAAAGAAACGGAGCCAGAGGAGGTTCCCACAGGTCAGGGGGAAGGGCAGGCTGGCCAAGCTAGTTTTGCACAACAGAGTCGTAGAGGCAGTGACTGTGGTGGGTTTTCTTGTTTAAAAGAACGCTTCGCTGAGAAAGAGGGAAATCAGAGGAAAAGAAGCCGGAGTGAAGAGAGTTTCTCTCCTCTCTGTCATCATCACAACCAGCCCTGCCAAAACAAAGGTGCTGCAGAGAACAACCAGGACTAAGCTCTTCTGGTGTAGATACCGACTTTTGCTGCTGAAGCTATGGGTGAACCCTTTAACCCTTTAGCTAGAAATGCTTTCTAAGACACTGGTTATTCTTTCAGTGATATAGTTTTTTTTTATTAATGGGACCACCCCAGAATTCACCCTGTCAACTTGGAAATCCTTCTGCTGAGGTGCTGGTGAATGTCAGTTGGGTTTGAACCCTTTGAAAAGGTTCAGTGCCTATTTCCACAACTTATAGCTGAACAGGAAGGTTTATAGCTACCTTGCTTCATTTGGCAAAAGCATGCAAGTAGGGAAATGATGAAGAACATGGATTCAATAAAGCCCAAATTTTCCAATCCTATGTGGCTACTGATAAATTAGCCTACTTTGGGGGAACGTTCATCAAAATATGCTCGTTGTAAAGAGGGTGGAGAATTCTGAAATGCAGTGAAATATCCAGGAATTAATTTATGGTGCACTGGGTTAGGCAAACCCTGGATCTTTTTTCTGCCAATCTGTTCCAGTCCAGAAGCTACTAAAACTGATTATTTATTTTTTTTAATAACTTTTTTTTTTTTCTTTTGACTTCATCAGGTTTTCGATCAGGCCCTTTGTGATTTCTAAAGCATGTGTGGTAACAGCTATAGCTCCTTGGAAGGAGGGAGGCTCTAAGGGGGGACTAGGAGCAGGGTTTCGGAGTGGGATGGACCAGCAGTTCTTCAAATGGTGGCAAATGGGTGTTTATAACCAGGAGTCCTGGGTGGACCACAATACTCCACTGGGATCCTCCAAAAAAGAGAAACAGTTGGTCTGGGGGAGGTGAGCTGGTGGGTCTTGGGGTAGAAAATGTTCCTACCAAGAAATTCTACGTCTTTAGTAGCTTGATACCAATGGTGCTGAGCGCTGCTGGAAGCAAGCAAGCAACATCTCTGCATGCTCTTAGTGTGTCTTTGCCCAGGGTGGGTAAATGTGCTTCTGCTGAAGGACTGCGCACCTCCACACAAAACCTGGCGGACATTTAGGTGCTTTGCCCATTTTACAGAGCATGGCTCTTTAAAAGCTTGGATCACCCGCTGGTGGCCAAAATGTATTGCTTACCTTGGCAGCTGCACTTAATTCAGTGTATGGATCCAAATGCTTACGGGAAAGAAAGCATTACATGCACCCACAGTGCTCCCCAGCCCCTGGCGCTTCTGCTGCCAACTCCAGCTTGTGGCCCTGCTTTAAGGTGGCACAGGTTTTTTCCCCTCCCCCTTCAAAAAGCCATTTAACTCAAACAGCGTTTTTAACAGTAGAAAGAAAATTAATATTATCATTTGTAAAGAAGGAAAACTCAAACCTGAGTCTTATTCTTTTAAGGTACTTTTCAAAGTGCCTCATGAGTGCATGGCTTGCTGGAGCTGCCCTTCAGGATTTTTTTTAATTTATTTTTTTTTCCTTTCTAGGGTAGGACTTGTCTATCCTTTTGCCTTAGATAGAGCTGATGTTTGAGCAGAAACAATTACCACCATGTGTTTTGTGACTGCAGTTTTGGGTGCTCTAAGCACCATCTGCAGGGGCAGACCCAGCCTCCTGCTGTACTTGCAGAAACATCCTGGGTTCAGGCTCTCTGCTTCTGACTCCTTCAAAATTCACTTGTTCTTTAGATTGCATCAGCTTCAAGCAAAATGGCACTTGGTGTCACAACCTTGCAGCTTTTCAACTAATCACCTGAAAGAGCACCCAGGAAAATCATTCTGTGCCAAGTGGGTCAAACTCCAGTGATGCGGCACAGATGTTTCACAAAGATGCACTTCTCCCTCCTCCTGTGTGCATATCTAACTATTCACAGTTTAAAACCCAGGATTTAGGTGCTCCAACTTATGTTTCGTTGATGAATAGTGATGGTGAGTAGAGAAATTACCCTCCCTCCACACCTCATCCCAGTTGCTACCCTTGGAGTTCAGCATCTCGGCCAAGGCATCGTACCGGGAGCTCCCAGAGCTGGCACACGTTCTCTTCTGCCAGGTTGGCAGCACCTGAGAGCAGCAGGAGGGAATGTCTGTAGCTGCCTCAGCAAATCTTTACAAAGCTTATCTGTCAGGGCCGTCTTCTGGCAGCGCTTCTTGCAGTGACTGATCTCTCTCGTTAGGGCTCAGGGTGAGGACATAAGATCAGCATCGTGGTTGTGGTGCTCTGCACAGACACAGGTCCTGCTTACTAAACGTTGCAGGCTTAAAAACATATTTTGACACAGAATTCTAGATCTTAGTCTTGTTAATGAGACCATGTCATGGCTAAAATCTTCCAGGATATTGCTCCACCTTTCAGGGACACTGGAGAATCCCAAACGCCCAGCAGCAGCCCCCAAGGAGCTGCCTTGAAGCCAGTCACTTCGCTCCTGTAAGCGATCTGCCGTCAAATACACTGGAGGCAATACTGTTTTGGGGGCAGAGAGCAAGTAGTGAAGCACCCCTGGTGCTGCCAGCAGCACTGAAGGGCAGAGTCTGGGAAGTTGGGACCTCTCCCATCGCCTGGTTTGGAAAATTCCCTTTGGCAACGTTAGAGCGAACGAAATGATCTTTCTTAAGCAAAGCCATTTCTGCGAAAGTGAAAGGAAGGGCTGGGCCAGAGAAGCCACACAGAAATACAGCTAAGCCAGAAACATGCTTGCTTTGGAAAGGGTGAGGTGTGGGGGAAGTACATCTAAACACCCGCCTTAGACATTTTATGCTGTTTGCGAGTGCAGTAGTTTGATCACACGGCACTTTAAGGTTACTCCGACTCCTGAAGTCAGGGCCAGTTGGGAAGCAGAGACGCCACGGGGTCTCAGGAGGTGAGATCAGGAGGGCAGTGTGGGTGATGGAGAGCCTGGCTGCAGCAGGATACCGCTGCCTTCCACGTCCAGGAACGGGAGGCAGCAACGCAGGCAGGGCTGGGGCTGGAGGTACCCAAACTCCTCAGGGTGGATCCGGGCTGCGGGGTTCAGTTCCCAACGTGATATTAATCATAGCAAATCTGAAATGCGTGACTATCTTATTTTCTTTTATTTTATTATTTATTTTTGCTGTTGACTGAGCTGGAAGCAGAGTGAGATGCCGAAACCAGAATATTAAGAGCTTTTCTTATTTACCCAGGAAAATGTTTCTGCTTCAATATAGACTACAAGAATTTTCACTGAGGTTTGAGCACTGCTCCGACGGGGAAAGAAAAAGAAGGTGCATTAATACTGAATTGATTTGTGAGCACTGATTTTTCATGTGTAAATTCCGGCAAGAAAGAGATTTAGCACCACAGTGATGTTTAACGGTCCCAGTCCTGGCTCCGCACTGCGAATTGCTGGGCTCCAAGCCTTAAAACTTATGTCTGGCTCAAAAGCAGAGGCTGTGAGGGTGTCTTTATTTTATTTCATTTTATTTTATTTCAGACCTCGCGACCCTGCCCTTTGAAGTGTGCCTCTGCGAACAGAGGCGCTTGGAAAAAAGTCTTTTGCTGGGAACTGTCTAATCAATCACTCAGTTCTGTTATCTGGGGCTTTGAGGGGGTGGGAAATGATGATTTCATGAAAGCCTTAAATAAAAATCACAGCAACCGATGTAAGTCACCTCTGTCAGCCAGGCCCTGCTCTCTCAGTTGCTCCCAACCTGGTGTCTGAGTTTGTAGAGCCCTATGATAAAACCTCCCCATCTCGGCGGGGTGCTCTGAGGTTTGTTGTATAAAACTCACGAACCCTCTTGCACCCCATTACGCTTCCGCTACACATAAGCGAGCACTGCAAGTACAGTTACTGTGCTCTTCAGCAGCACAGCCCCGACAGAGGCAATTATTTGACAAGGTCCACCCAAAAACTGTGATGCTGTCTCTAACTGGAAGCATTCCCAAATTTCAGCTGCTAGCAAACCTCCCGGTTTTAAGAAAAAGATCTTTTTCATTTATACCAAGGTCAGTAGCAGTAGCTGAATCTGAGCTGTGAGAATTGGTGTAATTAATGAGTCAGGTTTTGCTTTTGGTGGCTTGTGACCTGTTCCAGCAGACCAGGTCTAGTTAAGATCTCACTCTGCACGAAGAAATTAACTGCATTTATATCCAGGGATTTATGCAGGTGTAAAAATATTGCAGGAAGATCAGCCATGGGGAAACTTGATTATTTTTTTTTTTGAGTTTTTCTCAATTCCTTTTTTTCAGTTATAAGAAAAGTCCTTTGAAAGACTGTTTTTATGGCACGTGTTACTCTTGGAATTTGACATTTCAATGAGAAAATATGATGTGTTGCAGTATTTCAAATTATTTATATTTCATCCACTACAAAGGTGAGATTGTTTCCTTAGACATTCAGCAATCTCACGCGAGGAACAAAACTGATTTATAACACTCTGGTTATTATCCTACGTCATTTTGGACTTTTATATATCTTAAAGATTTAGGGATATAAAAAAAAAATTTAAAAACTAAAGGAAACCTCTTGCAAAGATCATTTACTCAGAACCCCCCAGCTATGTAATTCATTTAGTACCAAATATATATGAACCCAGTCTGTGTATAGAGCGAGCCCTTTTTCCGAGACTGTCAGATGAGCGGAGACAGAGATTCATTATTTATCTTGCTGATTTAAAGTGGTTCTGGAGGAGGACTCAAAGCGTAAAATCATAGAGCAGAACAGCTCCAGGAGTGAGAGGGGAGCAAATGTTTTGTTGTGATTTTATTTCTGATGCTGTTTATGGCCAGCAGTGATACGGGGGACGTTGTTAGCACAAACCATTTGTGGTTACGAACACCGCCCTCCTGTGCTTTGCGTAAGGACGAGTAGCGATTTGTACCACTCGGGCTGGAGGACCACGACTTGTCTTTTTACCTGACAGGGCTGTTCCTGATCTATTTATTTAAATTTTTTTTTGGGGGGTGTGTGACCTGCTGGACCCCGAGCACCAGACTTTTCTTCCAGGATTTCTTTTTCCTGATGCTTTTCCCATGTTCAAGCTGTGCCTTGCATCGGGGCGCAGACCCGAGGTGATGCCGAGCTCTTCCAAACTTCAAACGCATCTCTGGCAAATCCCTCTTCATCAGTAATGAACTACAGTGTTGAAATTCACTTCTGCCAACGAGTTGCCAAAGCTCAGATGTAACTATTTTAGTACAGTTTATTTCTCACATGGTATACCTCATACACCCCACTGCCCTTCCCCTGTCACTGATTCTACCAATTTCGGGACAGATTTAATGACATGGTAACGTAACACCCCACAGTGCCCACCAGTCAAATGTAGGCTATGGTATCCTCTTCTTGACTTCTCTAGGAAAAGTTTAGTCTTTTAAACTCCTAGGTTTTATTGCTCCATTCTTCATGATGGTACTCGAGCACCTTGAGTAGATGAATGAATTTAGTCTGAGTACTCTTTTTGAGGCTGGGATGACTCAGTAGTAGGATCATAGAATCGTCTAGGTTGGAAGGGACCTTTGAGGTCATCTAGGCCAACCATCACACCAGAGGGACCAACTGAAGGGAAAAGAGAAAATGATCTCTTTTCCCTGTGCCCCTGCAAAGCTCCGAGTCCTACCTCCAGCCTCAAACTTACGTCACCCAACAGCGTTTTCTTGAGAAAGGCAAATGTCTTGTCTTAGATATAATTTTAATTCCCCCTGGGAAAACTGGCCAAAATAAATTATTGGGAAAAAATCCTCCATCTCAACTCAGTTGATACTTGGTGGGGGAAAGGGAATTTGCTACTGCAGAATAACTGACTTGAGCAAAACTATTGTCCTTAGTTTAAATCTCTTTTCCTCCAGAGCGGCATCAGCACCAGGAGCTGCCATGGATGTCCTTATTCAGGACAGCTCAGTGTGGGGACAAGCTCTCCAGCGCTGTCACAAGCTCTGTGGCCAGCACAAGTGACATTTGAGTTTGCAGGCTGCAGGGATCAATGCGTTTTTCCCTTAATGAGTTTTGTCAGTTCTGTGGTTTTGGTAAAGGCCTTGTGTGTGTCTGGCAGGTACAGACTGAAGAGGTTTTGATGGGGGGAGTAAAGGGGGTGAAATGAAGAGAGGACTGAGCAGAAAATGTCCACAGTCTCAAATTCTTGGGTGCAGTCACTACAGCTCGAAAGTGGCTTTTGTGGTTCTTCTTGTTGGTTTATTTTGGTTGGTTTTGTTTTGTTTTTTTTTTCTTTCTGCTGATAGAAGGGAAAATATGAATGTTTTGTTACAAGGTACTTTTCAGAAAACTTTAATACCTCATTTGAAAAAGGTGTTGCATTGTTACCCCTCATACATAAACACAAGCCTCTAGGAACAGGAGTTTCCAGCTGGCGAGAAAATGGGGTTCTCTTGGCATCNAGCTCCTGCCGGTCACTGAGTCTAGCCTGGGACGTTCACTGGTGCTGCTGGTGACGTGATCATCATCCTGGGAGCCTGATACGGTTTTGTATAGACTGTATACTTTTTTTTTCTTTATCCTTTCTTTTATATTCTTTTTAATTTTTTTTCTTTTTATTGTTTATTATATTATTGTTATTGATATTTCATTAAAATAGTTTAGTTTTTATCTAAACTCCTGAATCTCTTAATCCTTTCCTCTCCTCTCTTTTCCTTAGTGGGGGGGGGAGGAGGGGTCATCATCTGTCCAATTGGTCAAAACCACGACACTTGTCTCAGGACAAAACTCTGTGCCTGGATACAAAATCAGTTACCAGTTAAATAGGGAAATTTAAAACATTTTTACAAAAGTTGAGAAGCCAAAGCTGATAATATTAAACCCCAGGCCAGATTTCACCTATATACTACACTGTTAAGTGGCTTACAATATGTCGCACCACTCTTGTGCTATATGACTTTATGGGAGCCTGAGGTTTTTGAGGCCAGCGGTGGGGAAGGGGTGGATGGAGCTGCATTGCAGCTGGAGAAAGGCAACTCTGCTCCAGGAAAATGGGGTTCCCATTCCCAGCTGGTAAATGTGCAAATTGCCTTGCATCAGATTGAACAGCAGCAGCTGAATAAAGAGTAGTCTGCTCTCATAAAGGATTAGTCTGGGGTAGACAGAGACTTGCATTGCCTGGCCTCTAAGCAATGTAGAGGATGGAGAAACCTGAGTTTCTCATAGGCAGCAGCAATTAAAGATAAGGGGAACCCCTGGTCCTCTCTGAGGCTGGACCCTGGCAGGACACAGCCTCTGCAGCCCTGGAAAGAGAAAGGAGTACAGCATCCATGAGACTTTCCTGGTGGAAACTTAAGTGAGATGTAAAAGCCTTAGGAGAGTTTTAAGGAGTAGAGTAGTAATGCTGGGATTGCAAGGGCAGATGGGGCAGGAATCCTGGCAAGGTCTGGCACAGGGCATAGCATAGAGACCCCAAACCATGGTGATATAGAACACGGGGAGCTGGGAGAGAACAAGGCTTTTGATGCCAGGGATGGGAAAGTCACTCCTGTGGCCCCAAGGAGCAGTACAGAAGGAAACCATCTGCCCCAGGACCAGCCCCAGGCACTGCACAGAGACCTCCGTCCTCCTGTGCTGAGCAAACACTGCAAGGTCAGCCCATGGGCTCTTGGCAGGGGCAAACCCAGGCTGGCACCACCATGTGGAGAGGGTTCCCTCTCATCTATTGTTTTCCTGCACCTTTCTTCAGCTCCCATCTCCTTTCTCAACCACTCCCAACTCTTCAACAATCTCTGACGCACAAAAGCAGGATGTGGCATCCTCTTTCTTTTGGGATGGACCCTACAGTACCCTCCCAGCTGTATTGACAGCTGCTCAAGCCCCTAGCCTTCCCCAAAGCAGGAGCTCGAACTTTGCTCTCATCTTCCTCCCAGCTGTGACTGTTCCTGAGGCCCTTCAGCCACCCAGAGACATAAAAGATGCATTTGCAGATTTTGAAAATTAAAATCATCTATACAGCCAGTGGGAAGGGATCAGCTTATTTGGTTGCTTAATGAAATATAAAGATTATTTTAACCAGTGTAAGCACTATTCGACAGCTTGTGAAACACAGCGGTGGCTTGATGAATGGCTTTCTCCGTTAAAAAAAATTGCTGCATGATGTCTTTTAAATATTTAATTTATTGGGGTTGAAGCGTGCTCGGAGCTGACAGTTAACCAGGAGCTGTTTGCAGTCTCAGTTAACTTTGCTTATTAGGCTAAACAGTCTCGCTCAGTAAATGCAAGATATCGCCTTTTCTCTCATTTTTTTAATACTGAATCTGGGATGATACATTTGCTGCACAAGTGAGTAGGAATTTCTGCCGGTTGTCTGCACTGCAGTGCACCAGGCAGTTATCACTAAAGCTGTGGTTGGTATTGACTCCCATCCTTAGTCCAAAATTATTGTCCCTTGCTTTTTATTTTCTTTCTTTTTTTTTTTATTTGATGCACTTTCTTTTAGACCACCCAGAAGAGTTTGTTCAGACACACATGTACATACAAAGGCATCTTTTAGCAATAAAATAAACTGAAATCTTCTTGGAGTAAGGGTTTCAGTGGAAACACTGTGCTCCAGACACAACATCATTGGTGGTGGTGTCCTTGGAAGACTCTATAGTATGGGGAAAATGCCCCTCTTCTCCCTCTTCATTTCTCCCTTAATGTGCCAGCTTGGTGCACAACCAGCATCATGCAAGGGCGATTCGAACAGAAACAGGCATTTCTGTGAGTTGGGAGTCAAAGATGCACGTCCTCAGGCGTATCTTATGGCAAGGCTGAGCCCCAGCATGGACTCTCCAGTGTCTAAGGATGGAGGTCTGGCAGCAGCCCAGGGCAATTAATGGGTTCTGTGTCCTCAAGTAGTTTTCACAAAACTCACAGGAACTTAATAAGCTTTGAGACGTCCATCATGTTGACTAAAGCTGGTGGAACTGGCCAGCCAGTTCACAAGTTAGGGGGTGGGAAGGGAGGAGGTAAAATGAAGTGCAAACCTCTGTTTTGATGCTTGTGTTGGCCAGAACAGCCAATCCTGCTCTTGCACTGTGAAAGCGAAGCAGTGATTGACTCTTGGGCCAGCTGCAACAGTCTCTATGATGATGGGGACAGTCTGGTCACAGCTCCTTGCCAGGCCAGCATGGTGTGCCCTGATCAATGCTATGCCACAGGTTGGGGTGGGATGATGCTCTTCAGAAACAAACCCCACCAAGGAAGGGGAGAGGATGTGCCACAGACACCGCTGGAACCACCCAGGGTAGTGTCTGCGTTGGGGACCCACAGGTCTTCCCCAGGTGATAGGTGATGTCCCCTGTGGCCACATCAACAGCATGTGCCACTAGGACATGCTCCTGTCCCTCAGCATCTGCCACCAGCAGCAAAGCTGTGCAGTCCAGCGAAGCAAAACCCCACTGGAATTTTGCTGTGAACCCACTGTGGGAAAAATATGAATGCCAAAGATCTGTTGGCACGTGAAGTCTCTCACCTGAGAACCAGCAAAGGATTTTGCCATTGCTTATTTCTTTCCTGGCTCAATTGAGTAAAGCTATGACATTCTTGTGTTTAGGTGAGCACCTGAACAAAAAATATCGGTTTTCGCATTGGTTCAGCTTAGAATAGCACAGGCTTTCTCCCCCATTAAGTGAGTAAAACCTTAATAGAGTATAGATGAAGGCCACTATTTTGTTTTGGGGTTGTCTTTTCTTTTTTAAAAACAAGGCTACATTTTGAAATAAAGCATTTTGAGAATTAATTCAAAAGATTGCCTGGATACCATAAAACAAAGCGGATCTGGTTTTCTCCTGCTTTCCAGAACTAGCTGCAAAATATGTCTCAGGCACACTTAAATGTGTTTTTCAATAAATCAGCTATTCATACAAAAATCATGTCTCTGTACTTGGAAGCAGGAGGAAGTGGGTTTTTTTCTTATACTCTTATATAGGAATCTTTTCCTTCTTATGTACTAAAAGATGTGGCCAGTAACATTCTCCGTGGGCCATAAGGATGTGGCTGGCATTGCTCAGAGCAAGGTGGGATGTGAATCCCTTCCAGCTTGAGAGATTCTTTCATTCTGTGTAAGTCATCTTTTTTGGAGTCTAAAACTAAAGAACTGGGGAGCGAATCCAGAGTGGGTGAACAGAGGGACACAAAGCAGATAAAGGTGGCATCAGGGTGAGTATCAGATCCTTGTGGTGCAATCACACCTGGATCTGTCGTCCTCCACCCAGTGCTCATGGCACTGAAATGATGTGATGGCAGAGCAGAAGGGACTTGGGTGGAACAGGAATCAAACAGAGTGCTAGATTCCCAAGTAATTGGTTTGTAATTACTGTAGCCTCTTTGAGAAGAAAATCTCAAAGGCAGCACTCGCACTCATGATGCAAAACACCTCAGTCAAAAAAAGCCATCTCAGAACAACGAGGATACCATCCGCTGTTCCTACATACTGTGAAGGAGAGATGCTTGCAAGGGTGAAACCACAGAATCCCCCAGGTAATTGCCAGACCCTATAGTACAAAATTCTGCCACTTTTCCCAGGAACTGCAGCTTGGTCTCTGGATGTTAAACAAGGTCACTCCATGTTTGTGCGTCCTGTACCAAGGGTGTTTAGGAGAAAATGGGAATTCAGAGCAGGAGGGATAATGGGACCAATCAATTTTGATTCCTCCTTCACCAAGAGTCTGTCCTTAGTGGTATAAATCCTCTACAGGCAAAAACAAAGGTCTTTCAGTACAGAAAAAATACAGGAAAAAATAGAAACAAAAAACCCCACCACTCCAGATAAATGTTCATCCAAATTTTTGCTGTTCAATACATCAGGTTTCTCCTAAACCCTCCAGTGATCAAACTGTTTTCTAAGAGGTTGCCTAGATAACCTCTCTGCTTTCCTTAGGTTAGTCCAGCTGCACCTCTTTCTTTGAATGCTCATTCATTGCACTGACTTTCCAGATGGTAACTTGCTGACGTAAACCGGGTTTTAAAAAATTTTCTTTTGTGGCAAACGTTTCACAACTTCCTTTCCAATGTCTTACAAACTACAGAAACAGCATCCTGGAGGCCCTAAGCCATTTATTATGGGGGTGAATGCAGCATCACTCAGCTTTTGAGATCAATGTTAGCTCCGTTTTACAGATGGTCTGTGAGGAAAACCAGCTTGAAGTTCCATGCAGAGTCCACAGTAGAAAAAAACCATTAGTTTTTTGAAATAATTTCCTTGCTATTGAGCTATGAAATGTCAGTATTTATTGCAAACCTTAATTCCCTCTTTAGCCATAACATTTTTGTTCCCATTACGCTACACATTTATTTTCTTTTACATCACAAGGTGGGGTTTTTTTGTTTGTTGGCTTGGTTTTTCCTGTGTCATTACTGTTTTATTAAGAAGACATAAGAAAACATAAGAAAAATGCATGGAAAAAAATATATAGGAGTGGGATTCAGATAAGAAAGATTATTTTACATTATAGCGATGGGATTAAAGAACAGTCTACTGTAGGCAATGAGAGGGACAAAGCCTTAACTAGTCCTGGGATAGAGCTAGGTTGGTTCACCAGAAGTCACAATAAAATGATACATTCTATTATGGTATGTAAAAAATATCCTTTCCCATCTTTTCTTCAGCATATCATGAGTGGGATATAATCAGATGTTGGGCTCCAAGCTTGGAAGCCAGGGTGGTGTCGCTGGTGCTTTAGGTCTACAGTAGGAATTTTGATTCTTGTCCCAGAACCTGTTGGAGATTGGAAGTGAGCCTTGCATGCGGGGGTTTAGGTTCGAGCTCAGCATTTCCAAAGCTTTGCTGAGACCCCGAGACACTGGAATAGCACGTTCCTAAGCACCTCTCTCCTCCGGTTGCTGGTTTTCAGGTTTATGTCACGATGCAGCACTATGGAGTGAACGGTTACTCCCTCCACGCCATGAATTCCCTGAGCGCCATGTACAACCTCCACCAGCAAGCAGCTCAGCAAGCCCAGCACGCCCCCGACTACAGGCCATCGGTGCATGCCCTCACCCTGGCAGAGAGACTGGCTGGTAAGAACAACTCATGGCTTTTGCTATTCCCTGGGGAAAATACAAAACAAAACAAAACAAACCAGCGCAAAACTTGTTGCTTGCAATGAGTGAAACTCTTCTTCAGGAGTGTGACATAGCCAACTGGCATGGTGTGCTCCTGAATACCGTCCCTGTGGCCAAGCCCAGCAGGTGACACATGCCCTCCAATGCTTCTCACCAGTGGACCACTGCACCTTGCTGCAAACTGGCCTCCACCTGCTGGGAAGCGTGGGGGTGAGAAGGAATGCAGCCACTCTCTATGAGATTGAAAAGAGAGAATCAAAAATACTCTGAAATCTGTTTTAATAAGTGAACAAAAAATATCAGAAAATTTTACTTTCTTGTTGGAAAATTTCAGCACAGTGAGTATGAGCACGCAGTGAATTGAATTCCCCCACCAAGGGGTCCAGGGCTTGTATCCCCTAACAGCTTGCCCATTATTGCAACTGTTTTTCCATTGCTTGCCTTACCAAAAACCTTTCTCTCTGGAAAACAATCTTCATGTGGATATTCTTTGGGTCTCACCTTGACTGATTTCTTCCTGGGGACCCTAGACCTTGACTTGGGTGACTCTTACAGGTCTTGCTGGCTTCCCCTCTGTTGTTTTTGTATTTTGCCTTCCCTAAATGTGCTTTTTTAGGCTCAAAGAAAGTCACATAACCAGACTTTGCCCAGAGAGTGTTATTTGCACAGCACTGTTACGGTGGGACAGAAGCTGCTGCTCCAGAGCATCTGTTTTTCTATGTTCAGCCATGAACGTGTAACAGCACTACATCTTTACTGTCATTAGATGGAAGTGCACAGTCGAGAGAGTATTTTATGATTTGGTAGGGGAAATTGTTCCAAACTAATAGATGGATACCTGAGAATATTTGGTATGGTAGGGCAAATACATCTGCTCCACATTTCAGCCTGCCACAAAACACCCAGATCTGGCTGAGATTATCAAAGGCAAATGCAAATGGTCAACACCTGCAACACCACATTTTGGTCAGGGCTTGGATGTGGTGTGGTAGAGCAGACTTGACAAACAGTATACTGAAGCTAAAGCAAAAAGTTACCATAGAGGTGATTCTAGAGACCTTCCCGGAATGGAACCACCTTCCCAGGCTGTCTGAAAATGATACTTCTGCTTTAAGACAGCTTTCTAGTTGTCTGATATTAAAAAGGAAAAAAAAAAAAAAGAACAGTGGAGTGACTCCTTCTGTCTTAGACTAGGTGGAAAAAATTACCAATCCATACAACTTAAGTGGGCTAAATTTGAGACATGACCTTAAGCCAAAATAAGGATGCAGAAGTTTCAGGATGGTTCTCCTAGAGGTGTAGTCCATGAAGACCTGATGGTAAAAGTCTTGGACTCTTTGGATGAGTGATCCACATCTGACTCTCAAATCTCAATTCCAGCCATATTCCCTTATCCAGCTGCTAGTTGTGACCTCATTAACCTGGTTCCTCAGATCACTCACTGTGGCCTGTGGGATCTCGGGGGGGCTGTAGGGCAGAGCTTGGAGTTTTCCTCATCAAAAGGAAACCAAAGTAGGATTGAGGAGACCTGGACTCTAATCCGGCTCTGCTTCCGGGCTGCAGAGTGATGTCAAGTGGGCACTTTCCTTGTTCTTGTTGTCCATCCCCTCCTTCACTCATCCTTTCAGCATATAGCTGGTTGGAGGGGAGCAGATGGTCCTAAACTCCACAATGTTCCTTGCAGACCTTGGGTTTCAAGGTGTCCTTTCCTAGATCTAAGAGTCTCTTGAAAGATTTTTGCGATAGCCTGTATTTTTTACAGTAGAGCATGGAGGACTTAATGTCTTTGACCCTAACTAGGATAAAAGCAGAGAGAGATTAAAAAAAATACAATAAAAAACCTATTCTGATATTCTTGACCAGGAGATTCAATTGGGTTTCTGACCTCTTATCTTTAAAATTAATAACCCTCCTGGAAGACTTTCCAAATTAAATCCCACAGTCCCCTTGTCTCCTTATCATTGGCGGGGTAGGCATTACATAGCTATGAGCTGGTTCCTTTGCAGTTGCTTCACATTCTGTTACTTCTGAATATCTTTCAGTGCAGGGTTATAGATCTCATTTGCCTTCCGGGGACAGTCAGAATAAAGCAGCACAAAAGCAAATGACCTTAAGTCAGAAAACAGAGGTTTCTGATTGTAACTGCAAAGCCTCACCTGCAATTTGTATTCTCCTTCCTGCACAAAGCCTGAAAACATAGTTAAAACATTAAAATAATTGCTGGTTTGCTCTTGTTGGAGTGGCCAAACTTAATGCATGAGCTGCTGCCTCCAAGGAGCTGGTAGGTCTAAATTCTACTCTAGAAATTCGGGAGTATTCCAGCCTGCAGGTAGGGTGTTTAACCAGTGTCCTTTCTCCCGATTCCTTGTACTTGAAAATCCAACGTTAGCTTCGTAAAAGGTTTCAGGGTAGCTTCAATTTCTTCTCCTGGAACTCTCCTTCTCCTTGCCCGGCTGCATTGTGAGCTGTGTCTGAAAGCTTCAAGGACGATCTCTTCATCTCCAAAGCAGGAAGCAGTGTTTTAACTCCCCCAAGAGCCCCGATACCTCGAATACAAAAGTCCCTTCTGTGCAGCCATCACTGTATTGTGTTTGGCCGAAGACCTTCAGCCCCATCACGTCTTTTCCAGGTTTGCCAAAACCATGCGGTTTTGGCAGTGCCCAGAAAGGCACTGCAACTGCTGCCCTAGAATGAAACAGCTGGAAGTTTGGAAAAGGAATGTTTCAGTGGTGCAAAGCTGATTTGCTACGCTCGTTAGCCAGCATATTTGGAACCTGGCTGTATGGTTCTGGGGCTGGCCTGACAGCAGGTTTTGTTTTATTGTATAGATTCATGCCACGATGCTCGTGACAAAAGCACAAATAAACAGCAGCAAGAGCTTTCCTCTGGCTCCATGCACCAATAATCCCGACTTTTCTCCCTGTTAGGTTCTTTTCTAGTGTGTTCATTCCTCCCTTCTACTGGAAGTCGCGTTCTTAACTGAATTAAAAACGATACCAGACACAGCTCTTGCCGCATTTCCTCTTTGAGAGCAAACTTCTCGCCAGACAATTTCATTCCAGCGCTGTAGCACAGCGTGTCCCAACTTGCACAATAAAGACTGGGGTTTGGTTGTGGGGTTGGTTTTGGTTTTCCTTTTTTTTTTTTTTTTTTTTTTTAATTTAAAAGTAACTTATTTTCATTGATTTAAGACCTTTCTGCTCCCGCTAACTGTTGTGCAATAATAATGGCTCTGGACAAATAATAAGCAATTTACTGTGACCCTCAGCTTCACCTCAGTCTGAATTTCTTCTCTGCCACCAATTTTGCAAGCACAGTTTGCAAAGTCAGACCATCTGAGTATCTCCTCTACTGAGCAGAGCTCAGCACATGAGCTCTGGGCTTGCAATCAGTAGTGTTGGGCTTGGTTCCTGGCTGGCGTTTCCACCCCAGATGCTGGAGAGTGTCCGTGCTCGGTAAAGCACGTGCTTTCAAGCTAAACACACATGAGCACATGAGCTTAAGTACTTTCCTGAACTGAAGCCCAGAATTGCTCTCCAATATCATGCCTTGAAGTCTACAGTGAGCTTATATACGAGACACTAAAGAAGAAAGAGCTCAACCTGGTTTCTGGGAAGATCTATGTCTTCTAATGCAGCTGCAGCCAGCAAAATGAGCTAGAGACTGCTGTGCTTGAGCTCCATGGACTCTTCCCACTGATCAGCACAGAAGCATTGAAGCCTTCCAAAGCTCTGCCCTTGGCTTCAAGGACAACATTAGACATAATGTTGGGCCCTTTTCCTGATTACAGTGGTGAATCTCCTCACATTGTTTGAAATTGTGTTTCTTACTGAAAGAGGCTTATACCACGGTGGGGTCAGCACATCTGTGTATCCTGCCCCAGTGGCGATGGAGCAGGTTGGCTTATTTCAACCAAATTTAGCTTCAGATTCTCAACATTTTCTACAGCTGTCATAGATAAAGATAGAGGTTCCCTCTCCAGAACAGGATTTCTAGTCAGAGGTTTTATCTCCTCAGGCATGTCAGTTAACCAGCAAAATGTGTGTATGTTTTTTATTAGATCTAGAGCCACGAGAAAAGTGTTTTGTAGGTTTGTCTAGTGTTAGCAAGTACTTTACTCGACTGTCAGCATACAAATTCCAATAATTAAATTGGCCACTTTTCTTGTCTTCCAACGGCTGTACATTTCAAGACATCATTTTGGAGGCACGTTATGGATCCCAGCACCGCAAACAAAGGCGAAGTCGCACGGCCTTCACTGCTCAACAGCTAGAGGCACTGGAGAAGACCTTCCAGAAGACTCATTACCCAGATGTGGTGATGAGAGAGAGGCTGGCTATGTGCACAAACCTACCTGAAGCCAGAGTCCAGGTACTAAAATTTTGTGGGTTTTTGGGTGGGGATGTTTAAAAGAATATAGTGGTGTTTCCAGAGGTTTGAGAGCTTCTTTGACCTTTCAAGATTTTTCCAGTGTAACCAAAGATTTTGGGGCAGTAAAGTTGTCAAAAGCACAGGCAGCGGGGGAAAGATAAAAAAGTCACACATCTGCTAAAGAAATTCTTAATCCACATGCACATTTTTTAAATTTAGGATTGTCTGAAGTGTACACTGGTTTTCATTTGTTCTTTCATATTTCTTTGGGGGAAATTTTAGAAACATCAACAGAAGTCTACTTATTTATTTATTTGCAAGGCTTTTCTGGCTTTCTCAGAAGAGCAGAAACCCAAGTAATTCCAGCTGCTCTTTTCCACCAGTGTCAATATTTGTAACATCTCTGGCCAAGGTTCGGTTTTGTTGTTTGTTTTTTTTTTAGTTTCAACTAGCACAACGTGCTTCGTAACCTGCTGGTGGGGAGGTTCTTGCATTGCTGGGCTTTAAAAGACTAAACAGCAATTTCTTCAGTGTGAGGAGGATAAGTAGTATAAAAAAAAGTTCTTTTATGGAAATGTCAAGACATTTTGATCTTGAAAATTTTTGTTTCCCCATCTAACTAACCAAACAGCACTAACAAGTTTTGCAAATATATTTCTTCCAATCCCTGTCTACTGATGTAAGTTAAAAAAATATAGATGTTCTCCTCTTTCCCTAAATTCAATTCCCAGATAACAGCCTATGCCTGTAATGACATATATTGAGCGTTGCCACCCTAGTTTTGGTACAGCTATAACCAAATGGTTTTAGAAACTAACAGAGCACTGTTCCATAAACCAGTGTAATATCATCAGACTCAGCCATGAGGTGTTCTGGTTGGACGCAGCTGCCTGACCAATTCAGAAATAAAAACCCAATAAGAAAAAAAACAGAGGAGTGGGTCAAAGAATCGTTCCTGGTGCTATTTGTAGAAGCACTAAAACAGGTAGAGCTCTAAGATCAAAAAAAGTACAATGACATTTGTACACAGTGGGCTTGCAGTACCTCATTTATTGGGGTTCCCCTGAAGCCCCCAGGCTGAAGGATGGTCAGCATTATTCATCACTTGGCACTAAGCAGGATTTTAACCATTTTTCCCCCTTGCTATTTGTGGCATTGAAGGTTTGGTTCAAGAACCGAAGGGCCAAATTCAGGAAGAAGCAGCGTAGCTTGCAGAAGGAGCAGCTGCAGAAGCAGAAGGACTGTGAAGGAAGCCACAGTGAGGGAAAGACAGAGCCACCCATGCTGGAGACCCAGTCTACTACCCCAGACACTGAGAAGGTCCAGAGCCTCCCGAGTGAGGTAGGCACGGATCTCAACCTAACCTTGTCAGAGCAGTCGGCCAGTGAGTCTGCACCCGAGGACCAGACTGACAGAGAGGAGGAGTTTAAGAGCACCTTGGATGAAGCTAAAGTGGACAAGAGCCCTGGTGTGGACAGCAAGACTTTGAACTGCAAGAGAGCAAGCCCAAAAGCAGGTAAAGGGAAACATCTTGATGGGGGTTGGTGTCAGGACCTGGCTTACCAAGGGAGGATGCTGGTGGTTGGGTGTAGTCCCTTATTCCTTATGGTTGTAGGTACTTGCAGGCAGGCTGCCCAGACTTGTCTTCCCGTGCCCAGCACTAAACAGGACCCACAGAGGGCACAATGTCTATCGTAGCAGGAGCACAGAAAGAGCAAAGACCTTCTGCTCAGATTAGAGCTTGGGGAGAACAGTGCCCAGTGGCAGCAGGAAAGCCACAGCAAAGAGGCCAGCCTCATTTCTAAGAATTAAGATGCTAAGTATGGAAGAAACCTATTTTGCCCTCCTAAGATAACACAATCCCTCTCTTTTACCCTCCTGATGCAAAAGAGAAGCCCATACTACAGTCTGAACCCTACTGGAATGCAGATTAGCACCTGCATCCAGCCTGTAGAAATAACCCCCATCCCCTCTGTCTCCTGCTACAGAGTCCCCTATCAACGCGACCGTGACGCCTTCATCCAGCAGTGGCCTGGCTCAGACTCACTCCTACTCCTCCTCGCCCCTGAGCCTCTTCCGCCTGCAAGAGCAATTCCGCCAGCACATGGCAGCCACCAACAACTTGGTCCATTACTCCTCCTTCGAAATGGGGACACCGTCTGCCATGCCCTACTTGGGCATGAACGTCAACATGGCGCCACTGAGTTCCCTGCACTGTCAGTCGTACTACCAGTCGCTCTCCCATGCTCAGCAGGTCTGGTCCTCACCTATCCTGCAGGCCTCCAGCTCCCTTCCAAGCCTGAACAGTAAAACGACAAGTATTGAGAACCTCAGGCTCCGGGCAAAGCAGCATGCAGCATCCCTTGGGCTTGATACCCTACCCAATTGACTGCCAGATGAGATACCATTGCCCACAAGAAGATGCACCAGAAGCTGGCACTAGCCATGTCACTCCTGCAACACCCACCCACCCATCCTCACCTCTTCCTGGAGTAAGGTGCTCCCTTTCAGGGAAAACTTTGCATTTATTAACATCTTATTAGCACCACGATTGCATTAGACATCGCTACTGGCCTGGTCTTTGCTAAATATTTAAGGAGGAAAGGGGAGAGGATGTATGTTTAGACAGATGAACTGTCCTCTGGACTGCCATGAGTTAAGCCTGTTAATGTCCAGGAGAAGCCCCCCTTTCCTCATCCCTGCGATAATGTGCCAACTGTGTTATATACGCCCTTTTTTGTTGTTGTTGCGTTCTTTGGGAAAAGAAAGAGTCCTGCTTTGTCCTGTATATAGTTTATAATGTTGACAGCACCTGTCACCTGTGTGTTATTGTCAGTGTTACAGAACTGTGACCTCTTTTGCTTTTATTCCCCTTTCCTTCTCAATTTTAGTAGCTAGTATCAAAGTTACAAACCAGCCATCCTCCCGACCTCAGCTCATAGCTAGTTGCTCTTCTTGGGTCAGCGTCCTAAAGCTGTTTATGATGGAGAAAAACAATTGTGCACTTCACTGCTCCACTGCTTCTTCTCTGATAAAGTCAATTTTATAACAGCCAGGAAATGATGTGAAGGTGAATTTCCTGTTTAAGCACTTCCTATAAGGCAAGGATTTTTTTGTTTACTTTTTAATAGCACTTGTTCAAAGAGAGAGGACAAAATATTGGCCAAATGCTCCTGGCTGGGGAGAAAAATGAAAACCAAATTCACAGGATTATTTTTGATCTATATCACTTCCTCTTTGATCTTCAGTGAAGTGTAAACTCCTCTATTTACAAATTATGGGGTTTTCTTTTTGGAGAGCATTTTGGTTCAACTTTGACAATAGAGAGTAATAAAAACTTTGTGTGACCTCCTGGTATGTTCATACACCATGAATTATATGGTTCTTTGACAAAAACTTGATTAATGTAAGCTGCGTTTAGAAAAACACTCTGATCACCAAATTCTACCCTCAAGCCCTGCAGCTTCAGAACCTGGTTAGCAAGTGAAAATCTAAAAAGTGAAAAATGCTGCAATGCTGGAGGCAAACCAGGTGATAAGCAGGGGCATTATATTCTCTTTATAGTCCCTGGAGCTGAGGGGAAGTAGGTAAACCTGCCAAAAACGCAGTGTTTGCAAGTAACCAAAATTCACCAGCTTCAAAATAATTTCAGTGACATGATTTCGGACTTGTTTCATTGGAATGACTAGTCATTCAACCTGGGGTGGTTTTCCTTGTTGAGAAGAGATGTTTCTGCCAACTCAAATCAGAGGTTTGGGTTTTTTTGCCAAATGAAATAAATCCTTTGAACCTACTGCTGTTATCCTGAGCGTTAGGGAGGGGTGATCCAGATCTAATCTCTAATATTGCCTAGGACCAAAAAATCCAGACTGACTCTGTGGCAGGTGCCAGGTTTGAATGCCAAGGGTGTCAGCTGGGTCTGCCACCGACACACTGGGCAGAGCTGGGCTAATTCACTGCAGATGATCTGTTGGTCCTTACCTGATTCAACTGTGAAGCTTAGACCCATAGCCTACGGCCCCTCTCACTCCCACCTTGCTTCACACCAGGGCAGAAGCCAGGGGTCAAATTACTTCTTAAAACACCAGGGGAAAGAGTTTTTTCGACTCTTGAAAGAGCATCTAACTCCTTCAAACAGAGATGTAAAAATAGCCAAGTTTGGTAGGAAATGATGTTTTATCGCTTACAAAGTTGCAGCCAGAACAGACCTCCAGAGAGGGCAGTTCATTGACCGCATCAGCTTCCAAGGAAAACAGAGCATCTTCTTTAAATATTACTTTTGTGCCAAACACTTCAGTTCTAGGGTTTTCTGTCTTGCTTTAGTTTTCCCGACTTTGTCAAATCAGCCCTCGTGACCAGTAGAATTCTCCACTTTGCCAAACCCAAATGTATTCATAGGAAGTAGATTTTTTGGCTGCTGCATTCAAAGGAGTCTGATTAAATTAAAACCACCAAAGTGCACTAGCTGTCTCCAAAAAAGATCCTTTGAAAGTCCCAGCTTCCATCTATTGTACTTTGTCACCCAAACCAGGCACACCCAAACAAAGCTTTACTTTTCCTCCTCCCCCTTCATCAAAAAGCTCTATTCACCATTATTTTTAATGCCTCCTGCTAACCCCAGCACATCTGTAGGCTGTAGAGTTGCTTTGCCGCAGCAGAGCAACTGCAAATTTAACTAACACCCCTTCTGATGTTGTTCCCTGGTGCCAGTCTAGGCTGAGCTGATGAGGCCAACAAGGGTGGTAATCAGCACCAAGACCAGACATGGACGTCAGTTCTTTTTTAAGTAATAAAGATACCTATGAAACTGCAACTCATGTCAGTGGGTGTTTCAGGCAAATAACAGAGGGTCATAGTCACTCTTGTGCCATCCCAGGTAAGACAGGCATCTCTTCTCTGCCCGGATAGCACAAGGCTGGACAGGGTGAAGTTGGCTCAGACCAGGGCAGATACAGACTGTAGGTCATGATGGATACCACAGCATCCACCACAGGAGGGTCAAAACACACTGATTTGTGTCCTGCTTCTGCAAGGTGGGGACAGGGAGCACAGGGGATAAGATCACTTGATCCAGCTCTAGATTTGCTGTGATCCTTTGGAGGGAGAGAAGACCTTCCCCACCGAGACACAGAGGGAAACTCTTCCCTATGCCTTGGTGTAAGAGTAAATTTTTACATTCACTGCCTTTACACATCTTGGCCAACCCTGGTGCTTGATCCTCTTCACCCCCCATGGTATCACTGACATCCTCACAGCAGGCTTGGAGCAGCCACAAGGAACTTCCCAGAGGGAGCATCTGGCACAGGACATCGGGATGAGGCCAACACAGCCCAGAAAGCAAACTGGGAGAGGAGTCATCAGGATCTCCATCAGTCCCTAGGGAATTCTGTTCAGTGGCATCCTCATCTGCTTCTGTGTGGTGCAGCAGCTGACCAAGGTGTAGCTGGTCCTGGACCAGCGTGTGAGAATATTTCTCTCTTGGAGATTTCTCCCATTTTGAATCAGGATGAAAACATCCAAAATTTAAAAATAAACATCAGAAACAAATAAATTGCATTAAATATATACAAGCCCCTGAAGTATTTTATGCCAGATTGGGGTTTTATCTTCTTATGATCAGAGTTAAACATCTATAATGGAAGCAAGCTGACATGGAAAGCTAAAATTGACTTGAAAATGAAAAAAAAAAAAAAAAAAAATCCAAACCCAAGAATTTAGGCTCCCAGCTTGCAAAAATTTAATAATGAATTATCTGTCAAAAATGACTCTGCAAATTGTTTTAATGCCTCTGGGCTTTGGGGCTTTTTCTGACAAAAAGAAAATAAAAGAATCAAAAAAACCCAGGGAGAAACTCTCTGCCCAGTCCAAGCCTGTATATGTAGCGGGAAGACCAAGGGGAGTGATTCTGCATCGTTCCTCTTTGAACTTTACAAACCTGAACATTTTTTTCAGGTGGGAAGAACTCCTGCAAATCCCTGCTGATTTGCGATGGAGGAGGTGGTGGTGTCTCTTCATTCCCTCTCTTTTACGCCAGCTCCAGCGATTGAGGAAAATGAGCTTGTCAGTGGAGTCTCAGAAACAAAACATACTGAGAATCTCCTCCACTAACTGGCCAGGTGGAGATCTGATGCGTTTTAACAAACATTGCAGGTGGATATAACACAATTTCTTCCATCACAGGCATGAAATGCCTGGAGTGTAACCCAGAGATCCTACCCCGTCAGACAGATGAACTATTATGGGGGGAAAAAAAAGCTATCTATCTTCTTTGGATGCTCTGCCAACTTGGTGCCGGGGCTGGGGCAGGGCATCTCTGGTCCAGGTTCCGCCGCAGGGAGATAAATGCAAGGAGAGAAGCAACATTTTGTGTTTCCTAACGCAGACAATCAAGTTGATTTTTTTTAATGCATGAAAGGAATGCCAAGTAAAAGCACAGCACAGCATGGAGGCTGGGAAAAGGATACACCCAGTCCTTTAAAAATGGTGATAGAGAGCCTAGAAAATAAAAAGTCTCCCTAATTCCTGTTTTGAAACAGGTTATGTATCTGGCGATTTCCTGTGATGGTTTTTTTCCCCCTTCCTATGGCTTTGCTTACGCTGCCTCTCCTCGGTAAACCAGCTATGGCTCCAAACCCTACTTACTGAATATTTAAAGGTTTTAGCTACCATCCATGCAGGATCAGGGACCAGGAGAAAACAGGGCACAATATTCAGGGTAAAAGTTTGCAGTTAAATTCCTTCTACTCAGCAAGAGAAGTCCGATAGTTATTAATGACATAAAGGAGGTATTTAAAGAGTGCAGGAGAAATACTAAATATTACCAGTGAGAAAAGATCCAGTAGTGATGCTGGGAGGCAGGAAGGGATTGTCCTTTTTTTCCCTTTGTTTTCCTTCTCTTTTATTGTCTGGCAAACAGGTGGAAATAGCCTTGACGGTGACTAGGGGAATAAAGAGAGAGAGAAGTTTTGCCTCTATTTCCTCCACCAAAAATCATCATTTGCTGTGTAGGAAACACAAAAACATGGGAATAACCATCAACAAGCAGGTCCCTCCACGTCTCATTTCCCATTTAGGTATTTTAGTATGTGAAGAATTTCAGCCAGCTCTAGGCTTCTGTTGCCACAGCAGCCGTCCGAAGAGGTGCTCGTCTTTGCTGAAGAAACACCAAAGTGGGTGGTCACAGAGGAGGGAACTGGAGCTATTTCTGTCCCCGTGTGCCATGGGTGGTACTTCCATTGACACGAGAATTTTGAGCAACTTCAGGCTGCTTCTGAAGAGTTCATATGTAAAGGATTAAATAAACCTCGGTAGAAAGGAAACACAAATTCAAATGCAACATATCCTATTAGTTTAATTACAGTAGCTATGAAACATAACTCAATTAAGCTTGAAAAAAGTAAATTACAGCATTTCCTGCTGGTTATTACAAGCTGTGTTGATTTTTCTTTTACTCCCTCCTAACCCCTCCATCTGCCCCTTGCTGATTTTTTTATGATCTGTTCTAGAGCGGCGCAATACGTCTCCTGCATTTTCTGTTGAGTGAAAAAGAGCTATTTCTTTAAGCAGATCTGCTCTATGTCCAAATCAAGAGCAGAGGGATAAGAAAAGGTTGCTGCAATAAACAAACAAACAAACAAAACCAAAACCCAACCAACAAATTTCCAGCAAAGCAAGATCAAACAAAGTAAAAAATCCCCCACTCTCCTGTGTGTGTGTGTGTGCAATTTTCCCACCAAGTTACAAAACAGCCCAGGAATGACCAACGTCTTCTGTTTTCCACAGATTTTGGGGACGTGTTGTTTTGTTCCCAGCTGCAGAGAAGGCATTGATGCCAACACTCATAACGTGAGACCCCACCACTGCTCTGAGCTGCTGTGATGCCACAGTGGAGTAATTGCACTGATTTCAGTGGAGCAAGGCCACAGGCTAAGGACAAAATTTAGCCCCAGAATTAATTTCTAAAACCATGTAAGATTTGTCACATACTAAGAAAAACATACAATTATTTTATGTTTTGTTTTTTTAATAGTCTGGGCTCCAAGTTCCAAGCCCTCAGCCAAGGGGGAACGAAGAAGAAAGAAAGAAAAGCTGTCTGAGAAAGAAAGAGATTAGACCCATAGCAAGTTAAACGGTGCATCTGGTGCCCTAATGAATGGCCAAAGCCTTTTCTAATTGCTCTAGCAATTGAGGAGGGCCATCTCATACCAGAGAAGTTTAGATGCGCCTGTGCAATGAAAAATAACGTTTTCTCACGCCAGGAAGCAATCAAGTTATTTTTTCTTTCCCCAGCTTCTGACCCAAGGCGTACAGTTAGCTCCAAAGTGTAACTGTGTTTGTGTGTCAAACCTATCTTGCAAAGGAACAAAGGCTTTTAAAGGAGAATAAAAAGGAAATCAAAGTAATATACTGTACAGACCGCTGTAAAATTGAGCTGTAGTGTAAGACCTTGTGCTTTAGAATTCACTATCGAGGAACTCAAATGTGTATCATATTTATTTATTCTGGTAGGTAAAAGAAGAAACAAAAAGAAAAGTTTATATTCATTTCGGAAAAGCTGCAGCATGACGCTATGTACCAATTGTGCCAGTCCCGCTTTCTGTAAAATTACTGCCTGTTTTCATACTCCACTAATAAAAAATAGAAAGAAAAAAAAAAAACAACAGGGAAAATTTATTTTGCAAATCCTTCATTAACAGCTACTCAAGAGGATCAGCAGCGGTGTCAATGCTGTCCTGTTTTGTACCTGAGCAGTGTTACTGATGGGCTGCACGGACCTGGACATGGAGTGTGGGTCAGGTAACAGTGCTCACATCATAGAATCATAGAATCATAGTATCATTTAGGTTGGAAGAGACCCCTGGGATCATCAAGTCCAACCATCAGCCCTGCTTGGACCCATGGTACCACCATGTCCCTGATGATGTTGGCCAGTGCCATTGCCTGTCAGCCAGGGGCTACTGGGACCACGTGGAAAGTTCTGCATGAAATGGTGCAGAATATCAGCCTCTGGCTGTTGGGGTCACTGTCTCCAGCTGGGGTGGCCACCAAAAAGCCCCCTTTGGCTGCAAGACACTAAAGCAATTGCTCCAGCACCTTGTGCGAGGCAAGCACAAGGCTTCTGCTCTATTGTCATCTTCCAGCACAAACCAGGAGACAAATTCATGCTTGATGAGGTGATGATGGGAAAGACCTGACCAGAGAGATTGTCTGTAAAGACAGTGGTGCAGGATAAATTTGGCCATTCTCAAAGGATTTGGGCTTTCACACAATTTTGGGGATGTTTCTGTTCTTTTGATGTAAGACTTGTCCCCTTTTCTAGGTCTAGCCACAGTGGCCTGTGCTCATGAAGATGGCAGAGAAGCTTTTACATAGCTTGTACCTCTACACTGCTAATCCTTTGCGGTAGTTTGAACATCACCTAGACAGTGAAACTTCTGTTTGGGCAAGGAGTTGCTAGTGATGTCAAAGGCTTCTCATCCTGTCTACAGGCCTAATTTGGTGCCTGATAAAAATGATGGGGAAAAAAATATGTTTTTCTGAATTTATTGAGATTTTCCTCAAGTCATCTGATAATGAAGCTCTTCCAAAAGGATCAAATTATTCAGTTTCAGAATGTCATCCCCCACCAATATGACTTACCTCTTAGTTTCTTTACTCAAATATCAAAATATTTTAGAGGAAAAAAAGATAGTAGGGAAAAAGTCATTGGGAGGGGAAAACAAGTGTATTGTAATAATGATTACTAAATTTTCTGACATTCTCAAGAAAAATTACTCTCTCTTAAACCAGGCAGAGAGACAGGAACAGTGGCAATATGGGCAGAGCCTGGAAACACCCTTGCCTGCAATATTTTTAGTTCTAATTTTTTTGACCCAGTTCCATCAGCGCCTTCGAGGATCATTTGATCACATGCATCCAAAATATTACCCAGCCATGATTGTCCTAGACTGCAACCATTGCTATTTGTGCCCACAACAAGGGGAATATTAATCACTAGATTTCCTTTTTCACTGCAGTTACAGATTTGCTTTGAATATTAAAAACCCTGTGGATGAGAGAAGTCTATGACCTTCAAGGCCACCAAATAGCTCAGTCAATTCCTGCCTCCACCAAGAGGGAAATGAACGGATGAGCTATAATCATGTCCTCGCGTGTCATTTTCTGCAATTAACAACTGTGCCCTCCTCCCGCCAAGGTCAATGGGGGGGAACTCAGCCAACCACTGTAGCTGGAACCCAAACTTGCAGGAAGTTCAAGGTGATGTTTTGGCCTTAAAAACCATGTCCTAAAGTTATCAGGAGGTTTGTTCCAGAAAAATACAATGTGAGGGGAAAAATAAGATTTGAAAGAGCTCCAGAGCTCAGTATTAACTGCACATGTGGCATTTTGATCCATTTCCATAAAGCATAACATAATATTTGCTAAAGAAGGAGGAGGAGGAAGGGGGAAAAAAAGACCACAGTTAATATTCTCCTTTGGATCTCCCATTTGCTGATTACTCTGCAAGCTGTGTAATTGGGTGTCTCTGGCAATATGATGAAATGTGCCACAAACATCAAAAAACGGTGCTATATTAAATCTGCTTTTCATAATCTCTTCTCATTTCCCAGACCTGAGAAATTTTATTCAATTTTTCCTGACTAAGTTGATATGTAAAGCCATATAAACATATCAATGCAAATAAATACATATATATTTTTCAAATGCTCATCGAAATGCACTCATTACAAAGATTTGCATCAAGGCTCTCTCACATCGCTGTTAGCCAAAGAAACTCTCTTTTTTGTTGTTTGTTTTAACATTGCACTATTTTTAATAATAGTTTATGGAGCCACAGGCTACTTCTTTGTATTTCATTAACAAGCCCAACTCTATCTATCATGTTTCAGCCTTATCTTACCTGATTAGAAAATCATTTCCCTATTTGCATTAAGGGCAAAAATCTATGCAAAGTCACCATAATGTTATTCAAGCCCCGGAATAGCAGTGAAGATCCTATTACACACTGGGGCTGGGGCTGTTTTCAGGAGCTGCAAGTCCAGAAGGGACCATGCTGGTCTTTTCTTTTAACCCGCTGCAAGGCACATGTCAGAGAAACCTATCTGGCCTTTGACAAAGCAAATATTAATAACATCTAAGCGACTTAAATACCTACAACTTTTGTCCATGTATCACTTGAGGCTTCCGCCCGCGTTTCACTTGGTGTCTTCGGGATTTGTAGCCCCTTTTTTTTTGATGAAGGCTGGCTTTGTGCTCAGCCCTGGGAAATTCTTCAGCTCCGTTTCTCTGGTCTCTCCCACCATGAGATAAGGTCAGTCCAGCATCCCCAGGCAAGCGTGGGGTGAAGCCCAGCCTCCCTGCCCTCAGACTGCAGCCGATCCTTTGCCTTTTGTGGTTGATGGAGGAAAATGCTTTTGTTCCTGTAGTGGCAGGATAGTGTCCAAGTGCAGAAATGGTTGGACTGCACCTTACCTGCACTGGGCTTTCCAGATTGGACCCTGAGCCTGGAAGGTGCTTCCACAGAAACCAACAGATGTCAGTGACATAGTTTCCTCCAAGCCCTGATTCACCAAGAACTCATCCAGGCAGTTCAGCCAAGACCTGCAATTAGTCCCAGACTCACATCCATGTTGCAGGACTGGGAGCAGGGTGTCTGTATCAGCCCAAATGTTGCTTCTTTTTCACAAACCTACACCCTGAGTTGTTTTCCCACCAGGAGCAGGACAGCGCTGGGACAAGCCAAGTCCGTTTCTCATCTTTGCTTTTCCTGGAAACCACCAGACCAGAGGCTGTGCTCACAGACCTTCAAGCTTCCAGCACCATCTGCTCTGCAGGGTTTTGCAAGTCACCTTCCCAACAAGTGCTGAGCAGGGGAATGCAGGGACATAAAGCAAGGTTGATTCCCTCACAGAAGCGAAAAGCACATCCCATCCACCAGCAAGGTACAGATTTCCTTCAGCCTGGCTTTCTTTCAGATGCATTCTCTCTGCATTAGTAAAGCAAAATGTCAGTGTTGGATTGCACCGTATCCACGCAAAAACACATGGGCGAACAGATAAACAGGGAAGGGAGGTTATTTCAATAAACACAGTGAAAGGTCCAACAAAAGATGACATCAGTGGGATTTTTCATCCCCATGGAGATCAAACTTCTTCTTTATGTTTTTTATAGGCATCAGAGTAGAAAAACACATCACACAATGACTGATTCACTCTGGGACATGACTAAGAAATTGGGGTAGACTTAAAATAGCCAGCATGTAATGATATAAACCGACATCAAGTGCTGCGTGTTGGTGACACCGTCTGCACAGCACCATTTTCCATTCCACCACCCTCTGTGACTGTGGTCACCAGCACGGCTCACCTGCAGTTTGCAAAGCCCCAAACCATGGGGTTGTTCCTATTGCACTGGGGAGAACGGGAGCATTGAATGAACAAACCCAAGGTCACTGCATCACCTGCAAAGCAAACTAAGGAGGTCATGTTTACAGAATCTGTTCATTAGGTGGGGGAACCCTTTTCCATGGGGCATTGGGAGGGTAAAAGTTACATGCTGCTGGACATGGAGATGGGATCTGACCTGAGCTCTTCTATATGAAAAAATGCCCATGGGGTCCATGCCCAATGCCATGGGGTCCATGGGGTCCCACCATCATCAGGAAACTCAGGTGAGGCACCTGCTGTTCCCAGACTGACTTTGCAGCTGTCATTTTTGCATAGTCAACATTACACCACCACCCCTTACTGCAAAGGCAGCTGCAAACACAGTTTAATCCCAAGTGCAATATTTATGCTAATTTCACCCCTGTTTCTTTCTTATGATTTCAATTAATAGATCATGAGCACCATAAAGGCTCTGTGAGTTAAGCCAAGTGGCCTGTCTCAGCGGTTTGGGGGCCATGGCCAGGGTGGCTGCCGGGTACAGTAGACCGTCTCTCTAAGGACGCAGTGAAAAGGAGCAGAGAAAAACAAAGCAGTTCAGAAGCCAGCTTTAAATCTCCATGCTGGTCTCCACAGCTGCTCTGGGAAACATGTGGGAAAAACTGAAATCCACTGTGTTACCCTGGAAAAAACCTTAGTTGATGGATTTTCATGTGTATGGTCTCACTGTTCTTTCATTAAAAAATGAACTTTCCTATAACAAGATAAATCACTTGCCTGATGGAAGCAGCTCAGCTCCCTTCAGCTTGTTGTTGTTGAGGCAAAATAAATACCACTCAAAAGTTGTATCAGCTTCAGTTTTCTTTCATGTCACCAAAAAAATATCTTGTCTGACACCTCCCATAGTCCAGCTTCCTCCCTTCCCCAGGTAAATTGGGAACCATCTAGTAAAAACTTCCTCTGATTGCCCTGTGGAGACCACCAAGGATGGAACTCTTCCCCTGAGAGATTATCTGCTGTAGACAGACCCACGTGTGGAATTAAGGAGATATTTATTGCTGTGTCACAAGAAGAGAGAAGTGTCACAGCTTCCTGAAGACCAGCTGCTCTCTAACCCAGCCCTCTCCCCCCAGCTAAGCCATCCAACATGTTTGTCTCACCTCCCTGTAACAGGCACCTTAAGGAAGAAAAAAACCCACAGCCTTCTGATCCACTCTGAAACATGAGATATCTCTCAAATCCTCAATAACATCTTAATTTCCTCTCCTTGCTCTCCTTGCTGGAGACGATTACTCAGCCAGGAATGTTTCTGAAGTAAGACACACAAAAAAATTACATTACTGGGGAACAATGGAGGGGAGACCTGATGGAGCAGAAGAAGTGAATTAGTTTTGCCTTCAGAGACACCCACAGAGAAAAGAAAGGTGTCTGAGTTGCCTCAAAGTAATTCCTCTTTCCACAGAGCTCCTGTAACTGGCTTAAGCGAAGAGAGACGAGAGACGTGCTTTTGATTTCAGTCCCATTTCCCCAATTTTGTTTGTTTGCTTTGCTTCCACCTGCGTTTTTAAGTCCCTCCACCTCCCAGGACGTTTGCAGGGCTATGTTACCTGCAGGAATGTGTCCCGTCTCCGTGAGGTCTCAGCACAAGTGTTGGGGCTGGGAGGAGGCTTCACACCTACCCTGGTTTCTGCAGCTTTCAAACACGGGTGAGGGGGAAGAGGGGAAAGGAAAGCAAAGCATCAATTGAGATGGGACTGGTGTGTTTTCGGAACTGAAATGCAAGGACATATCAAGCTGGGTTACCCAAAAGCAGCACAAGGGGCTGCAGGAGTAAGTGAGGGGAATGGGAAAGCAGGGAAACAAGAAGAGCTTTCCACAGAGGGAATCTGGAAGGGCTGATGTCCCAAAGAGTCAGCATTTTACCTAAATACTTTCTAGGTCCAAACAGGTTGTCACATATTTTTCCCCATTTCATTTCTAACTGAGAAAACAAACGCTTCTTTTTAGCAGAACCTCGGTAGTGGGCCATTTTACTTTTCATTCACCTTTACTGGAAAAACAAATGTTGACGTTAAGCCCTCAAAGCCTGAATCGGGACCTTCCAGTTAGCCTTTAAAACACCACTTTTTGGCACGTCTCTGGTGGGGGTGGGCAAGGGGCTCCTATCTCTGCTGAACTTCCAGACTGTCAGGCCGAACAAAAGCGAGCACGGCTCTCTTTTTCTTGAGGATGAAGTGGAACACACACACCAGCCAGGCCGTCTTGTACATTGAAAAATTCCTGTGCTGTCACGCTTAACTAATAAATCGTCGAGCTATGTAAACAGGGCTGGGGATGCTATTTATTTATTTATTTGTTTGTTTAAAAGGGGGAGGGAAAACAAAATAACCAAAGCGGCTTGTCCCCAGGTTGCTTGCCAAATGCGTGTCAAGCGGTGGGGGGGG
>VZTM01001826.1:300559-366540 GCA_013400555.1 Jacana jacana | reverse complement strand
AAAAATCAACAACAAAGGAGCTTAAAGACAAAATATTAAGAACCTCAAATTGGGTGAAAATTGCTTTCTGACAGATATCACCTATTGCAAACAAGACAGAAATACAAGTAATCTTGTAAAATGAAAGCCAAGGACAGACTTGTACCTGCCTTAGATGAATAAGTATCCCATTATCTTGAAGAATGAGGGCCCCGGGCTGTGATTATGCCACTATTGTATTCTAAACAGCATGGTTTGTCAAATGGAATAAATCCTGGCAAAATCAAATAAAAAAGGGATCCAATTTGAAGCCCAGCACACAATTTATTATTTTGTTTAATGTCGCCCTCTCGATGTTACTGATTATTGGGCAAATAGCACCGTGTTTAAGCATGTGTTTAGAGTCGCCTGTCCCCCCCACAGGCTCCCAGCTGTCACCCTGACTGTCACCCAGTGCCAGCAAGCTGTTTACTGCTGCCAGTAGCCACTGCTGAGCTCATCAGCCTTAGACAGCATGGCCATAGTGGAGGCCAGCTTCATGGGGAAAGAAATTCAATATTTGGGTTTCTGCTTGGATAAGGTTTGAGGTTTCTTTGAGTGATGCAATAAAGAGCACTTTGCACCATATTGGCAGTGCCAAACCAGCCAGGAGCTAACAGCACACAACTGCATCATAAATTTATGAGATAGGAGCCTATTTCTAACTGATGTTCTATTTTTTGGATTGGGGGTAAGATCCCATCTCGCAGTGAGCCTTGAAAAGGTTTTTCCTCTTTCAAAAGTACCATCCCTTGTTTTATCATGTCTCAACCTTGGTTTAAAAAAAGAAAGGAGATGAAAATAGCCAAATAGATTATTAGGTGTTAGAGTAAATACTTGATATCACTTTATCCGCTTGAGTTACAGGGTGGGCCTAGACATGAAGCCGCCCTTGCACAGGGTGGAGGCACTGCTGCAACATTGGTATTATGAATATTAAGGACCAGGATCTGGTCCTGCTTTGCATTCAGTTGGCTTCTAAAAGTTGTGTTGCTCACTTGAAAAATTTCTTGAAGAGCTTCTCCCAACATCTCCAGTTACACTTGGCAGCAAGTGTTCAGGAGAAGCTGGTACAACCACAAACGCAAAATGGGACCATGCCTGGTCTCAGGCATGTACCTGGGGAACAGTTTGCTGGAGAAGAAGGTTTAAGGTGGTTCCCATACCCTGGCTTATCTCAATGGCGTTACTGCAATTTCTTGACATGGCTTTGAAGGTGCTCTGAGTTCCTCAAATGTGAGAGGAAGCTAATAACACTGTCTTTAACAAGCATAATCTATTCATCATGTTTTCATTTGTATAAATCCTTGAGTTACTCAAAAAGCACTGACCCATGAGCAGAATGGGAGAAGGAATATGTGAGTGATACACGTGGACATTGACCACAGATCATCTTTTGCCCAAACAGCCTTTGTGTTACGCCCTTTTGCTCCCACAACTCTGTTTGCATTTGCCTTGCACGAGGAGTGATTTTTCATATTTCAGTACTTTAAATGAATGAGGATTATTGGAAGTGTGAGTTTTAAGTACAAAAATACACTGGTTTGTCAGGTTCTTGGGGCAGGAGCTCTTACAGCATGCAGGTAGATTGCCCTCACACAACAAGGGCTGTTCATAGCGGGAAGCGACGTGACGAAGTCTAGGAGTAAAAGGAAGGAATGATGGATTTAAAGAGTCAAAAAAAAAGCGGGCACATTTTATTTAGGCAAAGTTCCAATTGAAATCAATAAGAACTACAGAATGTAGCCTCGTAGTTTGACTTGAAAGAATTATTTGTTAAGGACTATGAAAAATGGAGGAATTTTTAAAATCTAATTTATTTTACATCATTTTGTGTGGGCTATTTAACTTTCCTGAACCTCATTGCTTTTGGACACGGTAATGTCATTCACTCCCTGGTTTACTCAAGTTTCGCAGTATTTCTAGCCATGAGCATCAAAGAAAGTTACTCTCAGGTACCTAAAATAATTAATGGGGTTCTGTCACATAGATAAAGGACTCCTTGGCTTCAGTATCTGGCTGTCAAATTTCTGTAAAACACAAGGGAAAAACTCATTTAAAAGCTGAGATGCTTTCATATTCACAAGGTTCCAGGAGCTGGGGTTTAACACCTCTGGCTTTCATCCCCCTTACTCTCCAAATATTGCACACTCTGGGGAAACAGTCCCTCTTGATGGATTTCTATTTCTCTTGCTGAGCATTTGTCAGACAACAGGTTTCTTGACAAAGTTTTCTTGATGCTTTAAAACAGGCAAGTGCTACAGAAAAATGAAATAGCATGTTGCAGAATAGCTGCATGTAGTCATGATCCAGAAAGCTAATTTGTTCCTTTCCCCAGCTGTTTTGATCAACCCAGAAATGATATTACCTGCAAGACTTCCTTTTCCAACACAAACCAGAAGTCATGGCAAGGTTTCTGTTTGCTTTGTGCAGTACAAGTGAAAAACATTCCATGCCCACGTAGTCTAAATATATTAGCCAAACAAAACCCAGATTTCCCTAAATGAATCTGAATATCTTACCAAAGATATTTCTCTTCTTACTGGAAACATGCGCATTAGAGAGGACTCACACAGGTCCATCTGTTTTATCACAGGTTGGGAAAGGGGAGGACACTGGTGCCTTCAAAATCTTTTATATTATAAGGTCCTAACCTGTAGAAAAGACAAAAGCATCCTACAGGTGGAAACATCAAAAGCCTGTGTGCCCTTGGCTTTCTGAAATAGGCACACAGGGGAATTTAATACCACCTGACTCCATTGCCCAGGCAAGCTCAGTGTTTTGTATGAAAGTAGCTTCAAAAGTTTCCAAAACTTCTCTTTCACAACTATTTTTGCCTCTGCTCGTTTTCAAAATACACTTTTTTTTTACTTTTTTTATCCCCTCCTTTCCAAATTTTTCTGCTTTTCTGGAACTTCTGTTTCCTATCATCTGCAAGCTTCAGAAGCAAGCCCCAAATATTTCCATTTAAGTTCCCACCAGGATGTCTTTCCCACCAAAAAAAAAAAAAAAAAAAAGGAGAAAAAGAGAAAAACACAGCAACTAAAAAAACTAGGACTTTCAAAAGAGAATACTCCCCCCCCGATATAGAGGCCTGCACCTTAAAATCCTCCCGTCACTTTAGTATTAACCACCATTGCCTTTTTTTTTTTAAGATTTCTTTTCCCCAAAGCAAGCGGCCTTGCCCACGACACCCGCAGCAGCCCCCTCACCCCCTCTCCCAGCCGCTGCGCTGTGGGGCGAAGCTCGCTAGAGCCCACCTCCCCATTCAGGGGGGTGATTATCCTTTCCCCACCACACTGAAAGCCCTGTGCAGAGGGGAGGGAAAGAGGGGAGAAGAATCCAAAGGCATTCTGGCACCCCAGCCCGATAAGAAACTTTAGCCCTATTCAGCAGCTGACAACCGCTTGTAGAATATGATCTTAATCCTGTTTCTAACATTCTTTCGCCCTTCGGCCGCCCTATTCCAGGCTGTATTCTTCTAACCGTCGCTTTAGCAAATCCCCCAAATAGAATTACTGGGGGGAGATAAACATCAAAGGGAAATTCAAGAAATCTACAGTAGGTTCACACAGTGGGGGAAAGAGGGGCAGGTGGGGGCCGGTGGAGAGGGCTGTCTCTCCCCTTGCTCCGCGTCCTTTTTCTGGTTGCATTCCTAAGGGCTGCCTCGCTAGCTCTCTGCAGAGCGGCCCCACAAACCTGCTGAGCAGCATGCTATTTTTAGTATTTATTTTTTATCCCGCTCCAGGGTGGGTTGGTTTTTTTTTTAACTCGGGAGGATGAGAGCCCAGTGGTGCAAAGTGTTGTCCTTAGAGCCATCGTGTGTAAAAATCATGCCTTCTTCAGAGAGGAGCACCACCTAAATGGAGAAGATGAAGGTGGGAGACGGAGAGGACATTTTCCTGGCAGGAGGCAGAAACAAGGAGACATCAAGGGACCTGCCCAGCAGCACTCAAGAAGTCTGCTGTAGAAATGAAACTAGTGAACATAATTTGGGAGCTGACAGTTATTCACACCAGAAGCAGGAACCGTCAGCACTCAGACACATGCAAGTCCCATTGCTAGCCCCAAAAAGCTTCCCAACACAGGTTACCAACTCCTGCATGGGGGAAGCCTCCATTGGAACCCATCAGAAACATTTATATTTGTCACACAGACTCCCACAACTGTGAGTCTCCTCTGTGGTGTAATTAAAACAGCGTCATGTGCTACACCTCCAGGGCTAAGGAACTGATGGGACTCAGAGGACAATGCCAGTATCTCCATCCTGCCTCACTTCAGCCCTCTCCAGAAACCAGGGACTTGCTTGCTGCTTGCTGTACTGTTGATGAAAAAGGATGGGCTCCTGCCAACCCCAGTCTCAGATGCTGTCTAGCATGACCGAGGTGAGGTATGGACCAGATGTCCTCCAAAGACCCCTTCCAACCCCAATTATTGCTCTAAATACTGTGAGTAAATACTGTAAGGCAGAGGAATTGCCTTACAACAAGGCACAGGCAATGCAGATCATTAAAGATAACGCCAAGAATTCAGAGAGCTGTTATCCCCAGCACTGCAAAAGCATCCCTTGACTTACTCTCCCAAGACCTCCCTCTTTCATGCTGCCTCTGTTTCATAGTTGCATTCCCCTAGCTCCATCAGCACTTTCTTCCTAACAGCTGCAGCAGACAACTGATTCAAGAAGAACACAAAAACAGTGGACCCAAACATTTTTCCTATAAGAGGATGGCATGACAAGAGACAAAAGCCACCACTTGAAACTTTGGAGATTTGAACTGAACGTTAGGAATTCTTGACCATGATGGTGGTCCTGGAGCAGGACACCAGACGTCAGGGATCTCCATCCATGAAGGATTTCAAAACATGGCTAGACAGAGCCATGGCTAGCCTGACCTGGTGATGGCAATAGCCTTGCTCCAGGCAGGATGTGGGTCTGAATAGCCCAGAGATATTCCAGCACCACCCAAACATGTTTTATTAGTTGCCAAATGTTTAAAAAGCAGTTTTATTCTGTGGAAAAAAAAAAAAAAGCTGCTGGAAGAAGAGCACTGTGAGACTGTGTAGCAGCTTCCCAGAGGCAAAGATAAAGCTATAAAAGAATAGAGACCTAAAAGTTGAGGTCCCACCACCCACACTAAAGGATTAACTTTCAGTTAAGAAACAGGACAGCCTTGACCTTGAGTGTGTCAAAGATGCCTGTTTCACTTCTGTTGTCTCCCCTGCCCCATTACATGTGGTTTGGAGACAAGGCTTCACATTCTTGGTTCTGGTTTTCATGTTTGTCAAAGGAGGCTGAATACCCTTGTACAGTCATTGATGCTCTAGATTCACAGCTCATCAGATTTACCTCAAGCCTCAGGAGCCCAGCTGGACTGCAATGGATCATCACCCGTTATCAGGGTATGAGCTGTGATGGAGTCTTCACAGTTCTTTTCTCTTGCAATTATATGTCAAAACTTGTTTTATTCAACAGAGAAAACCTTTGAATATAACAGTGATGAAGAGGTCCACCTCACAACAGTTACTTTGCTTTCTTTTCATTCATTTTGTGGTTTTGGCATCTTGCCTATGCAGAGAAAGCTGCATGGGGGCAGGAGACACATTCCACATTTTCATCACATTCAACAAGAGGGAAAAATCACAAAAGCTTGTGCCATTTTCAGCCTACACAACTACTATCACATATTTTCAGTAAAACTGCTTGATTTAAGCCATACAATACCCAGGAGGTACTTTTACAACCATGGACAACCCTGACAGAGCCCATATGACACGGGAATGCATCTTCTCTCTAATCATCTCTGGTTAGACCTGAGATGGAAAAACATGTTTGGTTTTGAGCACTACTTCGAGAAAGATGTGTATTAGCTGGAGGGAGACCAGAGAAAAATAAGGAGTCCAGAGAAAAATAAGAGAATAACTGGAAAACAGCATCCATAAAGAAAAATTAAGACTATTCATGTGTAACCTGGAGAGAGAAAAGCAAAGGGAATTTCAGATATATGCCCACTTTAGCTACATAAAGGGCTGTTAACTATTCCCTTCACTACATTCTCAGAAAACAGGGCAAGCCCCAGGCTTAGAAATATATATTATTTGAATTTTGCTGATCAGAGTATATCTGGGGGTGTATGCCTTGAGAGAAGTTCCTAGGTCTCATATCTCTTTGGGATACATTCTCTCTCCCCCATCATTCGATACGTTTGGAATAGTTATTTACTTCTCACACTTTGTGTGGCCTCAGGACTCAGCTATTGCTAGACTGATCTCCAAACCTCTGTTCCAGCTTCATAACCTAGTCTGTCACCCTGCACATCACCAGCCAAAGGACTTTGCTGAATTAACTCCCCCTTGGAACAGGGAATCCATCCTCCAGTCTAAAGTCTGCCAACAAGGAGTTACCCTGCGCCTCACCTTCAGCAAACAGTTACTGTGGTTAATTACCCTCACAGTCCATGTTAATCTCACTATGAGATCCTGTCTCATCCTAAGGCTCATACCTCCTTCTCAGGTTGCTTGAGATTTCACCCTTGATTGCTGATGGCATCCATGGTCCTGCTGGTTATGAAAAGCGCAGCTAGATCAGTTGCACAGGGAGGCTTAAGTGTTTCCAAGACCATAATGAAAATTCCTTTCTGTAGAAACTGTGACCCAGACATGAAACCCAACCCTCAGCAGGAGACTTCCAATTTCATAGGAGACAAAAGCCAAGCACAGTAAAAAATTGTCACTAGCTTGGAGATTGGGGATTTATCGTTCAGGTGTGAGGTGCTCCATCAGCCTCCACACATTGGTTTACTTAAGGATGTTTTTCTTGGGATTTATTTTAAATCAAGAGAATAGGAACAGTTTGTGTCTGCCTTGTCTGGACAATGGGACAATCAAAACCTTGGGCAGTTTTCAGCATCCAAAGCTCCTTTCTTGTTTCATCCTGAAAGTGTTTATTTGGACTTAGGGACTAGTTTGTTGAAGATTTGGAAAATGGGGTGGTGACCACACATCACTCACCTAGATAGTGCCTCCAGGCAGAGAAAGCAACTGAAGGGAACACATTCTATCCATATAGATGGGGTATTCAGCCACCTCAACCATAAACTCCATTTGTTGTTAATCTGATGGCAACTGCATTCACCAGAGACTGCTCTGTATGTCCAAGAAGCAACTCCATGCCTGGCTTGATGTCAAGACGTACGAGTCCAGCACCAAAGCTTCCATCACATGGAAAAGAGTAAAGATATCTGGGTATAAACTGTTATTTGAATTCATGCATGACAAGGTTAGATCTTATTTACATGTAAGTAGAAAAAGAGTCCCACAGAGTCTGTGTCTAAGGAAATCAATAGTAAAAATCCTCATCTCTGCCCCCATGGGTTACCATGATCTTAAGAAAGAGCAGGAGAAAACAGGGAAGGCACATGGTGGTACAGTCCTAATATTGACACCACAGCTTTTCATTAAGGGTCACAATTTACCTTTTTTCCCATCAATTTGCCTAGTGACCTCTCTGCTATATCCTTCTCAAGCAGGACCAGGAAGAATATGTCCACAGCCAATGTGCTGTAGAAATGAATCACCAATTTGGGCATCTACTGTGTCCAACACAAGAGGGGTTTTTGTATGGCCAGGCTCAGGACTGATTCTGCACATTCAGGCTCAGGCTGAGCACCACTTCCATGTCCAGATGCATCCCAGGATCCCAGCACATTTCTGCTCCCCTTACCCTGGGAAAAAAAAACACTTGAAGAGGAGAATCCGAAGAGCAGGATTTGTGGGCTGCAAAGCACCCACGTGCCGCACAATGTGATCACAGCCACAAGGATGTCCTTGTGCTGGGGAGGCTCCCACCCTTTCTCCACGCCAGACCATTGCAAAATCAGCTTCTGGGAGGACTCTGCTTCTCATTTATTTCTCTTGGGCCTCTCCATGCTTCCCCCCATTAACCTTGCCAAGTGTTAGTTCGTTCTTAAACCAGTTCCAATTAAATGGCTTTTCAATCAGTTTGATCGCAAGGGCTCTTGCCAGAAGTGCGGCACACCCGTGAAATCAGGAATTTCCTGCAGGACAGCTACTTTCTGAAAAAGAAAATAAAAAAAAAAGTTGGATTTTCTCTTGGAAAAAGATCAGCTCAAAAACAGAACTATTCAGTCTCATCGCCAACATTTTCCTTTTTATTTCTTCCAGAATTTGGAGTAGATTCTTCCCCCTCCCCCTAAAATTTTGTGCTCCACAAAATATTTCATGGATAAAAAGCAAACCAAAAGCACTCTGCCCTGGCTTGGAGTTCAAACGGATGGGAGTTTTCACACAGCCCAGACCTGGGGCTTGGAAAGGCTCTGGCTTCTTGGCTAAGCCTGTTCAGTCAAGTAACTCAGAGTGCCCGCCTTTGTCCAAGGCACACCTCCAACCAGTTTAACACTGGGGAGGCTAACCCAGTTCAAATAATTTCTAATATAGATCTGCTGGGGCTTTCCTTTCCTTTCCAGTAAACATTTATCATTTGTTAGCAGCAACTATCCGAGGGAGACATACTTTTGGGGCTGGCTCTTCTCCCTCTTTCTCAGCCTCTTGAGGTCCAAATCACAACTTTATGTGCATCGTGGTTTTTTCCCCGGTTTGACACACACCAGTCCAGAGGATCACTGCAATTTATTCGAGCAACCAGGGTGCACCCGGTGCTTATTCAGCGGACCAGATTGCTGTGAGATAGAGGAGCCCGGCTGCGCTCCCCCCTGCTCCTAATGCCGAGAGATTAGATAGGGAAGCCAGATAGTCTGGCTCTGGAAGCAAGCAAATGAGCAACCCTAAATACCTTCCTAGACCCGGTGACCGTAAGTCCTTGGCAGTGACTGGTCCTTGTGGGATAATGCCAGGAATAGGCATATTAAGCACATGAATGTCAAGTCCTAATTCATCTCTTTAATGTTGTACAGTAGCAGGACTGTACCCCCCTGCTGTGGTGTAATTTCACGCTGAGGAGTCTGATGGGGCTTCCTGCAGACTGATCCTTTATGGATCAGAAAACTCACTTTCTCTTTGTGTTAGAGGGCCCGGAGATTATCTTATTAACCATCTCTATGCCAGCGCAGATTAAATACCATGATCTCCCTCTTATGGGGATTCACACCTTTTAGTTCTTCTTTTCTCCTCCTGCTGGTTCACGTTGCATAGGTGAAGAACATTAAAAGACCAACCTTCTACCAGTGGATCTCACACTTATGTGAGCAGATGGGCTATTTTATATTTTCTTGGCTCAGTTGCAATGCTGGCCTTGCCTGAACCCTAAGTCAGTTTAAGAACATCAGTGCATCCACATTAGGGCTCCAGTATCCCCATTCCAGCTTCTTCACTTCTCTCCTTTCCCTTAAAGAAGCAATGTTTAAAACTACTTCAGAGCGATACTCTGCAGGTACCACCAGTCCCAGAGCTGCTAGCTCAACTGCCAGAGCAGGTCCACCTCTAGTGCTACAGGTCCACCAGACATCCACTCCCACATTTGACTTCACAAACATCTCCAGACCACACCATGGGGACAGCAAGAAGCAGTAGTGACCATTTAGTTAGGATGTTCCTGTGGTCTCTAAAGGTGTCAGGCACCGCACACAGGTCAGGAAAAGGTTGCAGGAGGGAAGGCAGAAACCCAAATGTATGCTCAAACACTCCTTAGGATGGGGGATTTTCCAGTCTGAGGAGACAAAAGCCTCCTGCTTTCACCACTAGACCACGGCTGCCTCCCCAAATAATGCCAGAGGGCCACCCTGTAGCCACGTCCCAGCGTGTAACAGGGGATGATAGTTTATAATCTCATTTTCTGGGCTGGCTGCCCTTCTGGTGCCCCTCATGCTCCATGTAAATCATCTGGAGTCTGATTTCTTTGGCTTGCAGGGCTGTTCTTCCCTTGTCTACTTCTAACAGGCTTCTGGCTGAGCCTGGAGCTTGTCGCTGAAGACAGTCCCAGGACAGTCCCACCAAAAAAAGCTGCAATTCAGCCTTGATTGGGTAAAATGCTGCAGCCAGGGCCAGGCTCCTGTCTGCACATACTTTCAGCACACTGGGAGCAGCTCTGGCGCGTTCCCGTCCCCTGTTGAATGTGTATGTGCCTCCCATCTATTGACACCATTTCCTGAATCAGGGTTGTCCCATCCCTTTGTTGCTTCACCTGATGCACTTAAAAACAAGCAGTTCAACACAGCCCTCAGTGGATTTCAATTATTTTTAGGATATTGCTCATGTCTGCTCATGTTGTGTCGAGCTAGACCCAGTGGCATCTTTCGCCGTCACCAACTGCCTTTTTCAGCTAATGAAAAATAACCTGCTTTTTATCTGCAGAAAATAGCATTGCCTGGGTCTTATCGTGGCAAATTATTTAATGGCTCTCCAAGCATTAAATAGTCCTTCCCTGTCTACAGAGCTCTGTAAATCTCTCTCCAGCTGCTATCCTGCCATCTTACTGAGCACCCCAACTTGCAATATTTACAGCTGTATCTGTCCCGTCCCCTCAGAGCAGGGATCCGGAGTGTCCTCCCACATTGCTGGAGGCAGAGAAGTGTCATGAGCTCTCCTCTAGGTCCCCGGCTCTTCTCCCCTAACATAGGTCACTTCTTCCCTGGAAGGATGCAGGACAGCAGTGTTCTGGCTTAGGAAGAAAAGTCCTGTAGTCCTGCTTGAGGACACAGCAGCATCCCAGCAGGATCCCAGAAGGAGAGGCAAGTGCTGAGCCTGCATCCCACCTCTGCTGGGAAAAGGGTGAAGCACAGAAAGCTCTGAGCCCTCAGATTTCCACCTGTCCACCCTCATTTTGTTTGTACGTGGAAACAGAGGAGGGAAAGCTGCTGATCCCGTTTGCATTACAGACTCCCTGGGAAAGGGGCTGTGCTGGGACCCAGCATCCACATGAGGCCGCAGCACCCACAGGAGAACCCAAGGCAGAAGCCCAGCCTGCAGTTGTCTCTGCCTTGGCCACAGTCAGAAAAAGGGGAACTGTCAGAGGGGAGCTGCTAAGTCAATCTTTTAATTGTTCTTTTTAAGGATTTGATTGTTTATAATGTGTTTGGGCTTTCTTTTCTAATGCAGGGAGAACAGTGAAGAATTTGTTCTTTTAGTTGCAATGTTATTCTTGTTCTTATTTTATTTTTCCATAAAGGAAGAAACAAACCCCTCTGTTCTACCCCAGCTTCACTTTAAGTACAGCAATATGGCAAACAGACAGCAGTGAGAAACCTCAAGTACTCCAGGAGGAACTGAACTATTCCTTTCTTTATTTTGTTTGGTAAACAACCTACTTAAGGAATGGCCTGGGAGAAATGTGTAACTTGAACCCTTTATTTTTGTGATTACAGTCTGATAACTCTCTCCTTTGCCCGTGTGAGCCGGGTCAGGTTTGGCTTGGGCTTGGGGCTTTTAGGCTTCTTCCAGCCAAGCCTATGATGGTGATGGGAGAAGGCCTGAGAAGGCAATGGAGGAAGGCCTATGAGGATGATGGAAGAAGGCTTTTGAGCCTGTGTAGGTCCTGAGATCCCACTGGATGGGAAGCACTGCTTGCAGGCACGAAGCAGGCTCTCCAGGCAGAGAAGCAGAGCTGAAGTCATAAATAGCACAGACTGGAGCAGGTTGTGGGTGAAGCAATCCTAAAAACAGGTTCCCTGAGGATCCATTAGAGTGACCTGATGTGTGCAGACCTGATCACTTGTTCTTGGGTTGAAACAAAAGCCACTGGACAGCTTCTGCCTCCCTACCCAGCAGGAGTAGAGCTGTGTGGCTACTACAGGAAGAGTTTAGGGGACAAGTCAGGAAGACATGGTCTGGGGAGCCCCAGGACAGGCATTTGCCTTCACGCTGCAATGGGGGAGATTTTCAGCCTGAATAAATGCAAAGCCCCCTATTCTGCCTGGCACAGTGGGTTTCCCTGAGACTCATCCCATGCCTTACCGAAGGACCCTTTCCAATCCGCGAGCCGCCAGATCCCAGAGCAGAAGGGAGGACTGTTTGTTTAGACCTATGTGGGTTAGGCAGCTCAGACTTTATTCTTGCACTTTGATAGGTTCCTAAATGAAAATCCAATAACATTTTAAGCAGAACGGGTTCCCATGAAAGTCATTTCTAAATCTCCCGGCTCATCCTACCTGTCGGCTGGATTCTCCATCCCCACTGGCCTAAGCCCGGTGTAACGTCCCCGCTCCCAGCAGCGTTACTCCCGGGAGCCGAGTCCGGCCCCGCCGCGGAGAGCACCCGCCGCCGCCTGCCTTTAATGAACATGTAAATAGACGGGAGGCTCCGGAGCAGAGTAACCCTGCAGTCAGGAAGTTCTCCAAAGCAGCTCGGGAGAAATAATACTTTATTCCTGGCGGTGCAAATAACTGATAGGGACTGGCTAAGAAGGGTTCATGCAAATACTCCCGAATTAAGCTCCGTCTGAAGTTAGAAAGGAAAGATGATAAACACACCCGGCTTTAAAACTGCAAAATATGCTTTGCAGGCATGAAACCGGAGGAGTAACAAAACTATCTGACATCATATTAAACAGCAAAGCATTTCTTATTCTCAGGGCTGCGGTTACCTAAAACCAGAGTCCCATTAAAGAGTCCTAACTATTATTTACATTTCTAAATCTTAAGACCATTAACAAAAGCCACTTAATTCAATTACTTTCCCTGGGCACCGCTGTTATTACATTATTGTCACGAAGCTGAGTTTGGCTTCGCGTCTCTCTCTTTTTTTTCTTCCTTTCTTTAAATTCATTCCTCTTTTCTCCGTGCCGAGTGCCTCCCCCCCACACACACACACCCCCGTCTTCCTCTCCCTCAGTGTCATTGTGTAGAACTAATGGGGTAAACTGAAATGGTATCTGTCCTCATTGACAGGTTTATGAGAATTTAATAAAGCGTGGCGCGGATAAAATGAGATATTACAAGGCCACACAAAGCTGATTGACTTCTCCACGTCAGCATTTTTATTTGGTTATTTATTTATTTCTTTTCAATGCAGGGGTGATCTCACCAGTTCTCTGGTAGTGCCAGCCCGGGAGAGATGAGAGGAGGAGGAAATACTCAGGTGGCAGGAGGGACTGATTGATCCATCGACTTGTTTGCTGTGAGTATGGGCCACAATGCTTTGTGGCTTTTCAATGGCCCCAGGAAGGTGACATACAGGAGTCAGCGAGGGCCCTTCCACTGCTGCATGTGCGTGTTCATGTCCCTGGCAGCCCCACGGTGCTGGGGTGACCTCACCAAGAAAAGCTTGCCCATGGGTGGAGGTCCCCAACACTTTGTCATCAGGGGGTCTGAACCAGGAACCAGATGCTGTTTGTGCAAGACATTGAACAGACACTTGGCATGGACAGGGCAGGAGGCACTTTGGCATTGCATGAGTTGTGTGTCCCTATAGGGGTGACACCCAAGGTGATGGACCCCCATAGCCCACCTGCTGGCCTCATCTCAGATGCAGAGCACAGGGAGGTTTACACTGACCAACGCAAAGCAATCACAACCTGCAATAACGCCCAGGAGGTCCTCAAGAAGAAGGATGCCACCAACCAGCTCCACCAAGGCATGGGCCTGCTCTGTGCCTCAGTTTCCCCTCCCGCCTGGATGACCATCCTGCTTGTGTAAATGTAAATGTAAAATAGCAGGTCAGATCTAAATGTAAAATAGCACAGATCAAGCCTTCCCTATGTGAAAATCAATGTGTGTGTTTGCTCCCATCCCACGGTGAACAGGGAGAGCTAGAACTCTGGGCTGTGCGGTGAATGGCTGGCTGACTCCCTCTCCTGGCCTGTTCAGAAAGCAGGCCACTCAACAGAAAAAAAAAAAGGAAAAATCAGGGTTTGTATGCTTTTTTCCCAGGCAAGAAAAAACCCAGTACATGCAGCCAAGAAAATCTGGATTCAGCCCAGTCACACCCAGAGTTACACAAGGGCTCAGGACCCCACTTAAATCTTGACCCCAAACTAAGGAATAACATTGCTTTGGAGGAAGACTGTCTGGATTAAACTCCGGGCCACCCTTGTTAGCCTCAAAACTTGGCCTGTGGGGTTCCAAACACAGATAACATTAATTTCCTACCATCCCCACCCCCGCTTTGCAATACACAATCAGAGAGGGTGGAGATGCTCATTTGAAACTGCAGGCAGGCTGCCACATTGCCAGCAGAGCCATGGACATAGCCCTGGACACCGCAACAGATCATCTCAGCAGCAGAGCTGCAGGTCTCCTGAGCACTGACAGTTTGCAGGATCAAGCCCAGCTGGGGTGTCCTCCTTAGCAAAAACCAGCCAGGCCCAGGTGGAACAGCAGCAAATCTCCCATCATTTCATCAGAGCATCTAAAATCACCCGAAACCAAAGCAGGGCTCCCCACAAAATTTCGGGCTGTCCCATCACCCAAAGAGCCTGAAAACAGACCTCTGCTTCGTTCAACGTTCCTCAAAAGTTCAGTGTATATAGTCCAGGTTTTCAGGGTGCTAAAGACTCCAAGCATGAGATTTCTCCCAGGCCAGCAGCTCAATCCTGCTCTCTGGTGGCTCACACTCGAAAGGCCACGCACATCCAGCAGCGTTGTCTTCTCGGAGCAGCAAGAGATGCATAATGCTCCCCCATGGGCTGTAAAGGGTTTGTGCCCCTCTTTCTTTATTAATTTAGGTCAAGATACAGCTGAGAAGGCAGCTGTGCACAAGAAGCTGGAGACCACAGAAGGTTTTAAGATTCCCTGCTTGAGTGGGGCATGGGTCCACCACAGGAGGGGGTCCATGAGCTCCATAAAGGGGCTTCAACACACCACCCTTCATTTAAAAGCCCCCCCAATCCTTTTCATCCTGGCCAGCATCCTTCTGCTCTGCACAGATTGGTCACAACCCCTGCAACAGTCTTTCCTGCAGTGCCTGTAAACATTTCCCCCAGATATGTCTCCTTGCTGAAGGGCCACAAGGTATGGAGCAAGCTGGGGAGTATTTCTTCCAGATTTCCTTACCCCATCCCCACTCAAACATACCCACAGCCCCAACCCCACCGATGTTGGCAGCATGATGGGCTTGTTTGAAGCACAGGGCACAAGCAGATGACCCTTGGAGACACCAGCTCTGCTGTTTCCATCACCACCATCAGTTTCTCCGCACTGGGCAATCACTGCCTCTGACCCCAGGAACGGTTTCATCAGTTCAACACACCGTAAGGCAACACCCTATAAAGGCTGCATTCATCCCTGCCTGTTCTGAGGAGCATTTAACTATCTTCTTCATGCTGTCTTCACCCTGTAAAGTTTTAAACACAGAGAGGACCCCCTATTCTTCGCCCTGTAACGTACAATAAAGAAAAAGAAGGGCCAGACTTGTCCACTACCATCCCCAGCTTTGCTGCCCTGGCTCTGCTCCCCGCTCCCTGCGCAGCAGAGCTGCTCATCGTGTAAATGTATGTAAATCTATGGCAATATATCCACAATAGCCCCCTATCTCCTGCTCTCTTTCTCTCAGCGCTGGAGTAATTACAGTGTAGAGGTGCCAGCACGAGGCATTTCTGCTGATGAATGCACTCAATCTAAGCACAGTTTTATGTATCATTAATTCCTTTAGCATTCAAAAAAATAACTTTTTTGATGGCAGATAATACTGTAATCACTCACAATTGCCAATACAATTATCTTCATTCAGCTGTGTAAAACAACTACAAGAGTAATTTTAGCCACGTAAATTTTCTTTCTTTCTCTCTCTCTTTTTTTTTTTCATCTGATTTTTTTAATGTTCACGTGAAATGCAAAGCTGTTTGGACTTAGGTTGCTGTAACACAGGCACTACTGGAAATGAGTGCCCACACCCCACTTTATATAGAGAAGAGGTTTTCAGAGCCTGATCCCAGTGCTTGCAAGGTGTGGTATTTGCTTAAGGTGTCTTCAGCAATCTTAGGGATTTCCCAAAGGGTCCTCCCCATTCTGGGGATTCCACTGCTGTGACCTCTTCAACTTTTCCTTACCTTCCCTCAAGCTGCCATGCAAGAGCTGCCAGGTGCACGAGGAGAAACAAGAGCTTGTGCAAGTGCTAGTTGCACCTATAAGTCATGGTCCTCTTCCAGGTCAGCTCCTCCTCCACTCTCCTGGTGGAGAAAATACATGACTACTCCCTAATCCACGTCAGAGCACAGTCCACAAATCTGGCACAAACTACAGGTTCAATCTGTTTATTGTAACACAAATACCCCAGCTTGAAGCAGGTTAGGGAGCAGCCAGCCCTCCCACTAGCAGAGCCCTGGAACACAACCAGTGGGGACAACAAACACCTTCTACAGGCAGAGGTGACTACAAAGGGAAAAACAAGTGTCACCAAGTGACCAATTTGGCTGAAACATACAATTTTCTTACGGGGGCAAAAGGAATCACTCCCAAGTGACGTTAACTCTTGCCTGAGCTGTTGGACAACCTCCTTCAGAAATCTCCAGAGTCTCTACGCAGTGCTTAGCTCGGTCAAATTTTCTCTTCATCAGCACCGCCATGGCCCAGGTGAGAAGCACAAGGGCTGCTGTGGAGCTGCACACCAGAATGGAGGTGGAGCAGGGGTTAAAATCCAGTTCTGAGAGGAGCTGCTTCACCTTCTTGCAGATGCTATTGTTGAACCTCACTCAAGAGCTACGAACCTGCAAAGAGAGGAGAAATGAAGGAAGAAGGATCACTCTCTGCTGTATACAAAGGTTGGATTTTCTTCCAGAGGGCTAGACCCTGGGAGAGGGTAACTGGCAGCTGGTAGCAGGTACAAAAGCAGGGTTGGGTGACATGGAAAAACTGACGTGTAAATTTCCAGGTGAACAGCAAACAATTGCTTGTTGTCTCTTCTTAAATAGAGAGCAGCAAAATGAAACAGCTGAGGGTGGCAAACAGATGTCACCTCCCTGCAGCAGTGAATAAACTGTGGATCTCCCTGCTGCAGGGCACTCTAAGTGCTGGAATCGAATTGTTTCATACCAGAAATATCTGCATACATCTAGTAGTCACCAAACTTAACCTCTGGCTTGAGAAGCCACAGCTCTCCAGACACCAGACTCCAGCATTAAGGAAAACATTGCTGCATGTTTGCCACACTCTTGGCATCTGCTGGGGGGGGGGGGAGGTGGCATCTGGTCCTTCAGCCCAAGCTGGTTCAGCTGATCATGTGTGACGTGTCTCAGTTGGAAGATGATGCCTTTCTGCCCCTCCTTCAGTAACTACAGCATTACAGCATCTCTGGGGTGTGGGTGGCACCCACACAGACACAGCTGTGTGGACACACGCAACCCTCTGGACACACAGAGGGTGTGGGCTATGAGGAAGGAAACCTTCACAGATCCAGCTGATCCTTTCACCCTCCTTTAGCCACAGGCTCCAGCCCTGCCAGGCAGTGTAGGAGGTACTAGGATCCATCCTCGTTTCCAGTGTCCTGAGATTCAAGTCCCCTGTGCTGCAGTGTATGGGCAGCCCTATGGACATAACAGCAGAAAACATCCACTTGTTCATCTGGCAAGGACAAGCCAGAGTCCCAAAGGGACATCAAGGCAACACTCACCCCACAAGCCAGCAGCTGGGCCCCCCTCCAGTCCATGGGGAGCAAGTCCAGACCCATTTTACCTCTTTTAGATGGTGCCAGGCACATCTTCCTGGACAGGGTTTCCCCAGCTACCACCTGCCTATGCTGGAGCTCCCCTGTCCTCTGCCCTGTCCCATCTTTGCTGGAAGCTGGGTCACAGAAGAGACCTGCTGCATTTCGGGGTTTCCCATGTGCTGGGTTGACCTCTCGGGTCTGGACAGCCCCAGCAGAGATCCAAGCCTTGCCTGATGCCTCAAGCCCATTTATTCACACACTCCCACTTCAGCAGCAGCTCCTGGAGACACAGGTGCTCCAGGAATAAAGCTCATATTATGTTTTTTTCCCTTTGACAAGCTGAACCGCAAAGCTGAAAATTGCTCCTGCGTGAGAGATTTTAAACTGGGTCTTAACTAGGGGGAAGAGGGTTGGAGAAGTAATTTTCTCTTCCACCAGAACTATTTTTCAACTTCTGTTTCTCCAGAGTTCACCGCCTTTTTTTGTTTGCTTCTTAAAAGGCCAGGTGCACCTGGTTGTTTTCCCCTCCAGGGAAACAGCCCTATTTTGGCATTGTGCTTCCATGGGATGAGATTAGTGCAGCTGAAGAAAGCATGAAGCCTCCAGCACGAGAAAGGAGGAGATGGGGATCACAGCATCTGCTTTCATGAACCTTGAGCTGATCCCATCCCCTTGGCTCACCGCAAGGGCACCCCCACCAACCCAGCTCCCCTCGCAGCTTCTTGTGGCCTGAGTAGTCTGCGCACATGGAACTGCAGTGACCTCAGAAGCTGGTAGTACTTTACAGTCCTCTGAGCCCTACAGTCTGAAACTGGGGGGCGGGGGCAGAAGGAAAAAAAAAAGAAGAAAAAACCCCCACAAAGCAGAAGGGAAAAAAAGTCTGTTCTTGCGTGCAATTTCCTTGACCCAGATAACAGGGAGGTGCTCATCCTCAATTAAAGAGCAGGAAGCCATAAGCAACGAGTTCAGTGAGGGCTGAATATCTCCAAGGCTTCAACACCCTGCAGCTGTGACAGTCCTGGGACACTGTAAGTATAGTGCAGCATCTCCCCGGGCTCCAGTGCAAGCTGCTCAGGTGCTGCCAGCATAGCCCAGATGGCCTGAAGGTTGAGGTGGACTGCCAGTTGCCAGTGGACTGAGCAAGGATACGAGGAAAATCAGGTCTGGGGGCACGTGAGCCTCCATGGCATTTTCTAGCTCACCACCTGCCAGGGGTGGCTTAGGCACAGCTCATCCCACTGGGAGGCAGTGGGAGGGAGAAGACATCCCCAGTCCTTCCTGCCAGGTTTTCCACAATCCTGTGGGCAGCATCTAAACTGGATACCTTCAAATATTTCATAGAATCACAGAATGGGTTAGGTTGGAAGAGAACTTAAAAATTATTCAGTTCCAACCCCTCTGCTCTGGGCAGGGACATCTCCCATTAGACCAGGTGGCTCAAAGCCCCATCCAGCCTGGCCTTGAATACTTCCAGGGATGGGGCCTCCACAACTTCTCTCAGCAACCTGTTCCAGTGCCTCACCACCCTCACAGTGAAATGTTTCTTCCTGATATCTAATCTAAATCAACCCTCTGCCAGTTTGAAGGCATTACCCCATGTCCTATCAGCTGTGAAGGTTTTTTTAAAGACAGACTCCACGTGGGGCTGGCGACAAAGAAGTTATTTCGGAGTTTCCTTCAATACCGAGCGCAAGGTCCCCACAAATCCATTCCCTGCTCCCCACATGAGCAGGGATGCCAGATTTCTGCTGTTGGAAGCCACAGCACTTCACAAAACGCAGGCACACCCAGGCTCTGCCAGCGATTAAGCAGACTCTCAGTCCTCAGACTAAGTCTCAGTTTAAGCACAGGCTGGGGCATTTTATCGTTGTTATTTTTTTCCCACACAACCGCTTGGCTTCGGGAAATACAAAGGAACTGGGTATCTTCGGGGCTCCTGCCCTACTTCTTTGATGCTCTTAGCCAGACCCAGAGAGGCTGAAAAATTACAGTGAGATCAAAGTCTCGCTTGGGAACTGCAAAATAAATAAACCTTATCAGAGAGAGAGAGACCACCCAGCGCAGGGAGGGGTCAATTTTCATCCAGGAGCTTCTCCTACTTCCAGGTCTCCTCCCCCTCCGCCCTTCCCCGTGCTGCTGCTCGCAAAGCCGCAAACTGGTTAAATCTTTTTTCCAGCGAGTCCAACCCTCTCCCGCCCGGGAATCCTCCCCAGGTTTTGCCTCCCTCTTCCCCATCTCCCCATCAGCGAGAGGTTGCCCTTGAACCCGACCGGCAGCGGGGAGGCGCCGGCAGCGGGGAGGAGCGGGGCGAGCGGGTCGCCCGGCCGGCTAGCCAGCCCCCGCCATGCGGGTTTCCCTGCCTGCCCTGCTCTGCTGCTCGGCCGCCAGCCTGCTGCTCCTGCTGCGATGGCGGCGGCGAAGGAGGCTCTGGAAGAAGGTGGAGGAGGCTCGGCAGAGGCAGGAGCGGAGCTTGGTGCGGATGCAGATGACCGTGAAGCGCTTTCAGGAGCAGGTGGGTGCCATAAGCCGCGCTTCTCCCCTCCGTTCTTTACACACACACACGCACCGGGGGAAAGGCTGGGGGATGGGAAAAGCTGCCTCCGCCCTCCCGGTGATGGCTCCTCACCCTGGCTCCATTCCCCGTGGCATAGCCCCGGGGGCAGGCGGTGGTGCAGCCCTTCCCCCGGGGCTCCCTCCCGGCGAGGGGCCGCTCTCGCAGAGCTGCGGGACGGCATCCCGGCTCTTAATACGGAGCTGCGGGGTGGGGGAAGGAGTGCGGGGATTGGGGCTAGTTTTATTTTCCTTGTAAATCCCTGCGTGCACGCATCGCCGCAGCCATGCAGTGGGTCCCCTCTGCAGCAGGGATGGGGAGGAGAATGCCCTTCCCGGGACAGCCGGTGCAGCGGGGGATAAACGGGCGGCGGCGCAAGCGAAGAGCGACCGGCAGGGAGGAAAGAACCCTGCCCCTCCTTTGAAAGCTTCCCGACCTCTTCCGCCATGGTGGGAAGCTCAGCCTGCCCGCTGAGGAGGGCAGAGGCCGTGTGTGTTATCAGCAAGAGGCCAAAGTGCAGCCCTGCAGCCCGGGGGCGCTGCCCGCAGGGACAGGGGTGTGATGATGCTGGGGCACGGTGCCCAGAAATCCGGCATGGTCCCATCACACCACCCGACCTGTGGTTGGAGTGGTCTCCCTTGGAGTCAGAGTCCACCTTAGGGGATGAGGTTTGGTGCCTTTTTTCATGGCATTTAGTAGGGAAATCTCCTCTAACCCCAAAATGACCTGTCTGCTGTCAAGTCAAGGGGCTGCCTGGTTTGTGCCTTGTATCACTCTCCTGTGATACCTCGGTGATGCCAGAAGAGGTGGCACCAGGTCCAGTTTCATTTCTTGCTGCAGCAATGTCTTTAACCACGCTGCCAATTCCCGCAGTAATTCAGCAGAGAATGTTGCACCAAGCAGTTCCCCCGGGCCTGGCCAAGACCTGTCTGAACAAGGCTGCGTGAAAGGCTTTCTCTTAAACAGCAGGTGCTTGATGTCTGCTCAGGAAGGCTTTTTTTGGAAAACCTGGGTTACTGCTGGCCTTGCAGGTTTCCCGCCATTCTCTCTGGTATCAGGGTAGGAGCAGGATTGCAGTATTGAGGCAGATGCTGCATTTGGCCACCGACCAGCAGATATTTTCCGGGTGGGTTACAGTGGGCACCAAGGAGAGAGGAGGAGCCCACTAGCTGAGGTCCTGTGTCATTTCCTGCTCAATCTTTCCCTTAGCACCCTTCTGTGAACATGGTCTCCATCCTCAAACTGCCTTTGCCAGAGCTCTCCAAGAAACTGCGGGATGGCTCCCTCCCTCCGGAGCATGTCTTCTACGCCTATGTGGGCAAGGTGAGGAGTTAAGGTGGTGGGGTTGTGCCTCACCTGTGATGGTGCTGGCTCTCATGGGAGAAGCTCAGCACAAGGTTCAAATGCTGGTTCAAGTGCTGCTGAGCTGTCACCACTTGCTGGTTAATGCTGGGCTCTTTTGCACTTTTCTGTGAGCAAAGAGAAAGCTTGGCATCTGGCTCCCATGACTCTTAGCCTGGTTTGGAGCAAAGGGGAAGAGCAAGGTCAGCATCTAGAGAGACCACAGACACCTTCCTAGGGTTAGGTGTAGCTATAGGGAAGTTGCAGAGCGCTGCTGTTGTCTCCCCTGCATCTCCAAATGAGTTGATAAACCTCAAAGACTCAGTGTCCATTTTCATCCTCTGCTTTTGCCATAATTCCCCAATCACCTCCTTGGTTCCTGCTCTGGGGTTATCATTTTATACCACCCCAGAAGCTCGATCAAGAGCCTTTGGTATTCTGCTGGGCTGAGTACCTCTGCCCATCACTCACCAGCTGGTGCTGTCCCACCCTGTGTCCAGAGAACGTTTTGGAGTTTGGTGTGAAAATGTCTTGGAAAGGATCAGCAAGGGCTGCCCTGATGCCAGTTGTCCAGTTGGGGAGGTGGAAAAGAGGGAAGAGGCAGATGTCTGCTGCAAAACAGAAGGCTGTTGTGCAGTGTCCTGGACTGTCTCACCTGTGGGCTGTGTCTGCTTTTCCCAAGGCCCTCCAAATTGCCACAGAAACCAACTGCATCACGGAGTATCTGCAGGAAAGCGAGATCCAACTCCGGAAAGCAAAGCTGCCGGAGAAACCGGGTTTGCTCTACGGGGTGCCTGTCAGCATCAAAGACTCCATCGACTGTGAGGTACCACCGACATGATACTACATGTATCCTGAGGTCCCTGTGGTTTGAAGACTGGTGGCAATGGGAGGTTTGACCTCAGTGTCTGGTTAGACTTTGTCATAGCTGATGTGGGTTGACCTGTCCTGGCTGGTGATGAGGTTTCTTCCTGTCTCTCATAAGATCCAACAGAGAGCTGGTCAGATTTACTACCAGTATGCTATGTGTGTGATGGGTGGGTTGTTGGAGGTGCATGCACACACTTATATGGAGAGATAAAAATACAAGGCGAGGGGGAATTGCAGTCCTCCATTTGGAAACCTCTTTGTCCTGTGTTCCCAGGGCTATGATTCCACGTTAGGGTTTATAAAAAACCTCAATAAACCCGCAGCAGAGGACAGCGTGGTGGTGCAGGTGCTCAGGAGACAGGGGGCGATTCCATTCGTCAAAACCAATGTTCCCCAGTCCCTCATCAGGTAGGTGGGCACTCCCTTCCCTCAGTGCGGCCTCAGTCCTCCCACCGTCATCTCAAGTGAAGGCTTTCATCAAGTCTAATTCTCATTTCTCACTTCTTTTAAATCACAATGCCTGATCTCCATCCCTAGTGTCTTTTAAGTGTTACTTAAAAAAGTAAACAATGTTTACACTAAGGATGAAAACTAACTGTAGTTCCAAATGAAACAGAGAAATAAAAGACGGGGAGAAGAGGAGAGAAATCAGTGCCCTTCTTTCCTGGGGCGGGGGAAAGAGGGTGTTTTTAAATAATATTACTTTTTTGTTGTTGTTGTTAACCCCTCAGAGGTGGTTCTGTTAAATGTACAGTGCAAACACGTATTCATGGAAGGGGAAGCTCCCTCAGACTGAGTGATGTCTAGTGGACAACTAGTGAACTATCTAATATACCTTCTGAAGGTCATCTTATACTGCAGATATCTGCATTCCTCTCATTTGTGATATCTCTCTCCCTCTCTCTCTCTCTTTAGCTACGACTGCAAGAACTTAATCTTTGGTCAGACGTTCAACCCTCTGCTCTACACCAGAAGCCCTGGAGGCTCGTCTGGTGGAGAAGGGGCACTTGTAGGAGGAGGTGGGTCCATCCTGGGCTTTGGGACAGATGTAGGAGGGAGTCTGCGTTTCCCTGCTGCCTTCTGTGGGATCTGTGCACTCAAACCCACCGGGAACAGACTCAGGTATTGCGAATAATGCAGTGATACATCTGGGTGAGACCCATCCACCACCCTGCTCACGCTGTGCTGGGATGCTCCGTCAGGCAAGGGAAAACTTGGGAGGAACCGAGACAGGCTCATTCCTCCCTTCTGCCTGAACGTTTTCTGGGAGTAAACTCTCCATCTGGATGCTAAGGGGGTGGTTGTTCCTGACTGACAGAGCATAAATCATTCTGGGCTAGGTTGGGTCCCTCTTGGGCTTCCCCTTGGCCTGCCCTCCTGCCAACCTCTGCACCTCCAAAGGGAGGCCAGTGTTTTCTTTACCACTTGCTACTGCTTAAAGCCTTTCCCGTCTGTGAAAACAACTTAGCTGCTGTATTTTGTGTGTCTCTCTTTTTCACAGTAAAAAAGGAATCATTTCTGGTGTCCTTGGGCAGAAGGCAGGTATGAATTGATGGCTGTCCCCCAGGGAAGGGCAGTAGGGCAGGGCTGAGAAGGACAACCATCTGGTTGTAGGGGACTTTCTCCAACATGTTCAGAGAGAGAAGCAGGTTCCCTTTTGGAGACTCTTTCAGAGAGCCACCTCCATGCCATGATTCCCAAGAAACTGGAATATGCATCGGCCACACAGAGCACTTTGTGTAATGCATAAACCTGAACACACCCTGTAACCCCCAGGTTGCTGTGTTGTCTGCCCCTTCTTCTTGGCAGCTGGGATTAGCAGTCAGGGGGGGTGTCTTGTGATGTCCTTGTGTCGTGATCAACACAGCTTTTTGTTTAATTTTGTAAATGATGAAATGGAGACGTCGAGGGCACACATTGATAGATAACAACTCTGGGTCCATAACAATAGGCCTGCTGGTGGGAAGACACCTGTAGGCCTCTACAGCCCAGTTCTCCAAGACAAACTGTTGCCAGCACTAGACTAAGTCAAAGTGATGCCAGGAGGTCCTGCTTTTGGAGGACATGCCCTTGAAAGACCCTCAGTTATGAACACTCTTCTGTGGTCTCTTCCAGTGGTCGCAGCAGTGGGTCCAATGGCAAAAGATGTGGAGAGCCTGGCACTGTGCATGCGAGCACTGCTGTCCGAGGACATGTTCAACCTGGACAGCACAGTGCCCCCGCTTCCCTTCAATGAAGAGGTAAAGAATCTCAAAGGGGGGAAAGGCTCTTGGAGGCCCTCCAGGACCTGTTCCAACCTGTCTCACACTCTGGGTGGGCAAGTGGGCCAGACAAGTGCTGCTTTCGAGACTTGCCCTGCAGCATGGGTGTAGTTGGCTCCTGATGCTGCTGGCATCTTCCCAAGCCAGTGCCCTCACTTGCTTTTCAGGTATATTCCAGCACGCAGCCTCTCCGAATAGGCTACTATGAAACTGATTTCTTCACCATGCCAAGCCCTGCCATGAGACGTGCCGTTCGGGAGACAAAGCAGCTGTTGGAGGATGCTGGCCACACGGTAGGATGTTGCATGAACCCAACAGTTACACTGCATCTGTTCTTCCTTCCTACCATGTCTTTGGGACCTGTGTGTGAACACAAAGCAAATTTGGCAGGGAAAAAAGGCCTGGAATCCACTCAGCTTCCCACAGCTTTGGTGACAGTAGATAGCTGCTTCTGGAAATGAAATTCTTTATGTTGCACCTTGGCCCCAGTAGCTAAAGGGGGCCTACAGGAGAGGTGGGAAGGGGCTCTTTATCAGGGATTGTAGCAATAGGACAAGCAGTAATGGTTTCAAACTGGAAGAGGGCAAAGATACCAGGAAGAAATTTTTCACTGTAAGGGTGGCGAGACACTGGAGCAGGTTGTCAGGAGAAGTTGTGGAGGCCCCATCCCTGGAAGTGTTCAGGCTGGATGGGGCTTTGTGCCACCTGGTCTAGTAGGAGTTGTCCTGGACCAGGGCCGGGGGGGTGGGACTAGATCATCTTTAAGAGCCCCTCCGACTAACCTTTCTATCATTCTATGATATCACCTCTCAGCAGGGTCCCAGCACTCTTTAGGTTCTGGTGAATTCAAAGGGGAGTCCACTGTGATCCATAACACATGGTAGGGAGTAGACACAATGCTGTGACTTGCCTGTAGTGTGGGTGTATTTGCTCACAGTCTGGCTGAGATCCCCATTGCATCAGGTGTTGTACAACTTGGGTCCTCAGGCTGCGCCTGCAGGGAGCTTACAGTCCTAATGGAGGATGATTGTCAGCCCAGCACGTTTCCTGAACCTGATGGAGCACCTCTCTTCAGTGGCTGTGATGAGCTCTTGTCCCAGGACTTGTTTAGTCTATTCTCAAACCCATTTCACAAGCCTTCTGCATTGTATCTTTTGGCACGCTGTTCCACGGGTGTTGCATGGAAAGCCACCTGGGTTTGTATATAGAAACAAGGACCTAGGGACAAAATAAAAGGACGTTGCAGATGGCAGATCTTTTATAGCCAAATAGTCCCATATTGACCCAGACCTATTTCTAGACTCTCATGTTTCAGAGGTTGTCTCCTTCCTCCTCCCTGACATTTCAGCAGGTCATCTCCTGTGCCTGAGGCATGGTTGGGGGTGTACACCTCCCCCTTAGCATTATGCAAGGACCAGGAGTGAAGAGGGGAGCACAGACCCCTCAGCTCTGTCACCCACTGCCAATTTTGGAGGGACAAAACATGACGGCACCAAGCCCATCCTGTATCTTTGGGTTGATCGGTTGTTGCTCAAAGGGAAAACAGTGCTTTCAGGGAAGGATGGACAGGATGGGGAGGACCTGGTGGCTTCTGATACTAGGGGCTTTTCTGAAAGCTTGTAAGGAAAACCTTAGTCCAGCTTGGCCCATTGTGAGCCCTTGGTGGCTTCTCCCACACAGCTTGTTTGTGCTTGCGCCAGTGACTCCTCTTCTACTGTCGTTCCAGCTGGTGCCCTTTGAGCTGACAAATGTGGACTACGTGATCTTTAACTTCTGTGTCAGGGGAATGTTTGCAGACGGGGGCATCTCCTTTCTCAAGAAATTGTAAGTATAGCCTGGGGTGGTCAGTGCTTTTCTGTGAAAATCCTCCCCAGGGTCTGGCTACCGTCCAGATACAAGTAGCAGATCTACTGGGTGTAGGCAGTGGCTGATAACGCACTGGGATTTACTGAGGAGTTTACCATCAGGCAACTCAGCCAAACCTTGTGTCTCTCTGGGATTGTTACCAGCATGACAGGAAAATGGGTGCTGATATCCTACAAATACTGTGAGAACCAGAGGAGCCCAGAGTAATGGAGCAAACCTCTTTCTGTCGCTTGAGTCTGCTGTTCAGAGGGGTTGGCCTTGTGAAAGCTGATCTGTGATTGCTTCCCAACACTGCTCAGCTTAACACCCTTCTCTTTTTCAGCAAAGGGGAGCTGGAGAAAAGTAGCATGGGGCTGTTCTTCTGGTTGGCGAAGTCACCAAGCTGGCTAAAAACTGTCCTCGCCTGGATTGCCAAACCCTTCGTAAGGTCCATTTCTTTCTCGCATAGATGTAGTTAAGCAATAGGCGGTGAATAACTTGTCTCCCATTGCAGTAAGGCTTTATCAGAGAGAAGTCTCTAGGCATTGCTTCTTGGCTGTGCTTAGACACGTCTCCGAGCAGGAGTGATGCTATTTCTGTTCCTCCTCTCCCCACTTTGGGGAAGATTCACGAGTCCTGCCTGAGCACTGAGTCAACAGCTTGTATTTGTGACAGTGTTGTTTCAGAGGACAGGGCTGGGATTAACATCATTTATTTTCTTCTCTTTTTTTTTTTTAACTTTCTCAGATGCCTCGATTTTCACATATCATAAGAAGCATGAGAGCAAAGTGAGTAAACCTGAGAAACCTGAGCCTGAGCAAATGTGTGAAGATTTGGGTTTCTCTTTTGGAGAGCAGCAGTGTTTGCTACTCAGGGAAACTGCCCCGGCTGCATGTGTCTGAGAAAATACACAGCAGGAAACACAAGGGTGGGAGCAAACGGAGCAGCTCACATCAACACCAGAACCCTGCAGGGTTTGGCAAACTTCTAGTACTGAGGATGAGAATGAGGGCAGGGGCTCAGCCCCTTGTATAGGAACTGAATGAAGCTTGTGGGAACGAAATACGGTGACAGCTTGGGCACTGGCTGATGCATCTGTCATGCCATGAGTGTCATTAGTGCTCCATTGGCACTACATCTGTCCCCACATCAAAGCATCAGTCCACCTCATGTAGCCTGGCCTTTGAGAAGGAATGTGCCTGGGCTTCCACCTCCTCAGCACACCAGCAGTAACAGGGCTGGACACTTGTTAGGCCAAAGCAGCACTGCCTTTAGTCTTCAGCCCTCCATCATGGGCAGATGCAGAAATAAGACCCCCCAGCCCTTCAGAGGAAAGCTTAGGACTTTGCCAAAGTCCTCTCTCCCCTTGGCTGCAGCTCCAGGAGCAGAGCTAACCTGTCCCCATCTGCTTTTTGATGCTTTTCTCTGCCCCTAAAGCTGCGTTTTGCAGCACCTCTTGATGCCTTTCATTGGTTTTGTTTCCTTTTTCAGCACAGTGGATGAAGTCTGGAGTCTTCATCATGAAATTGAGGTAAAGTGTTACAATTCAGTTAGATAGTTGGGGGATTTTTGTTTGTTTTGTTTCTCTTTGGGAAGAGACAGATTCAGTACCCACCAAGGTTAAGAGATGATTGAGTCACTGATGATCTAAGGTAGAAACATAGCTCACTCCTTAACAGATCTCACTTGGATGTGCAAGCTCTCAGCACATTTAAAGGTTAGGACAACATGTAAACACATTCCTGATCCCAAATCAGACCTTCTGGTTTCCTCCAGACCTGTACCTATGTCCCAGGTTGCCATGTGCCCCCACACTCAATCTTTCCCCACCTTCAGTTTTAGCAAGGTGCTTTGTACCCTGAGAGGGCTGTTGGCCAAGTACCAATGTGTTCCTGTATGTTAGCAGGATCAGGCTTTGTGTAAGCCTGATGGCTGCGCCCAGGGAAGGGCCAAGAGCCTGGCTGGGTATCCAAGGGGAGCCAGTAGCCATGGGGACAGTACATCCACTCTACTGACCACCAGTGCGTTTCCTCCTCAGGAGTTTTGCTACCAGTTCATCGCCCAGTGGAAAAAGCTGAATCTGGATGTCATGCTGTGTCCCATGCTGGGCCCTGCTCTCGGCATTGGCTACCCTGGGAAGCTCTCAGGTAGGACTTCTGATGAGGAACCTTTACCTTCAGCACGTCCCTGCTGTAGCACTCCACCAGTATCAATGAGAAGTATTCCTCTTCCTCCCCTCACATCCCAAGGCACTGGCTAGTGGTGGGGAAAGCTGGGCTCTTGTGGCAGCTGAAGCCCCAGCCTGTGGGGTACAGCTAGAATAACTCCCTCAGGGCATGTGGGAGCCAAGTGGCAGGTTTCCATCCTGCAGCCCTTGAGGTCCCAGTGGTGCAAGCACCCCGTTAGCTGGAAGCTCTCATACGTAGAGGCAGGTGAAAGCTTTCCTTGTGATGACTGGCGCTGCGAGCTCCCTTTCTCCTCCAGTGGCAGTCAGCTACACCATGCTCTACAACGCCTTGGACTTCCCCGCCGGTGTGGTCCCCGTCACGATGGTGACTGATGAGGATGAGCAAGAGCTGAAGGGCTACAAGGGGTATTTTCAGGACTGGTGGGACCGGACTCTGGCAAAGGTGAGTGACGCCAGGTTCCCTGGGGATGTGAGCATCCCCACCTCTTCCCCTGCACATCCCCCTGTCCTCTCCCCCTCTCTTTGTGCCACAGGCTTTTCACGGCAGCGTGGGGCTGCCCGTGGCTGTGCAGTGTGTGGCCTTGCCGTGGCAGGAGGAACTGTGTCTCCGGTTCATGAAGGAGGTGGAGGCACTCGCACTGAAGAAAAACAGGCTCTTTTGAGTCTCGCATGCTCATTCGGAGCAGGATCCCAGCTGGAATCAGCACAAGGCCATCCTTTGGTCTGACTCGCCCGCAGGACTCGTGTTCCCCTCCACAAGGACGTGGTGATGGCTGGGCTGGCTTGCTGGCTTTGGGAAACAAGGGGAAAGCAAGGCGAGATCCACAGTGGTGGAGCACTTCCAATCATTGTCCTAATACAGTATTTTTTTGTTATCGAAATGTCTCTGTGTGGAGGGTTGGAATGGACTTTAATAACCCTCTCAACACACCCCAGGGAAGTGCAAGAATTTGATCTTTCTCACAAATGGGGAAACGGAAGGGCAGGGACTGGTTTTGTCCGAGATACTCAGAATCCTACTTGAAGTACTGTAGGAAAAGGGATTTTCCCTTCTGTTCTCAGCTGCCTGAGGACAAAATCCGGTGTTTTCCCTGAAAGCGATCCAAGGTCAAAACTAAGCCTTGCCAGCAGGCGTTGGCAAGCAGGAGGGAGCTGGCCTGCTTCCCAAGCACAGGGCTGCTGGCACCCTGCACGACATGGAGGGGAAGGCTGGAATGATCAGTAACTCCCAGCTCCTCCAGACACCTACTCCTGCCCTTCTGCTGGGCAGAGGTATGAAGTGCTTCAGCTGGCTGGCAGCACTGTGTGTATCGAGCAGCACGCCAGGGTCGGACAGACAGCCAGACAGCCTGCCCTGCGCCTCCTCCCCTCCTGTTTGGTGGGGGTGGCCAGGTTTTCCAGTGTGGTTTTTCCAGCTGCTCCAGAAAGGGGTATCACAACACTTAAGTGTTTTCCCAACATACCAAAGTCACAAAGGGATTGTAACAAAGCTCTGCCAGGACTTATGTTTGGTTTGGGGTTGGGTTTTTTTTATGTGTTATTGTTGTTCAAACCAGAGTAATGAAAAAGCATAAGATCTTTTCAAGGGCTGGGCAGAGAGGTTTATCCCAGCCTAGGAGAAAACACCCCCCAGGGCCCTCATTCTATATCAGCAGGCTTTGAAAAAAGTAGGGAGGGGGCTCCAGGCACCCCAGGACTGAATGCTGTGCAAAACCAAGCCCCAGAAGAGCTTGAGTGGTGGTTTTCACCAGTTACAGGTGCTTCCTGCCCACATATAAAATGCCGGATGGGGTTTGTCAGTTTGCATGCTAAAGTTCAAGCTTGGAGGAGCTTGTCCCAGAGACGCATTGCCACCTGCACCCATGGTCTTGGGGAGCCAAGCGTTGCATCACTCCCTTGGTTTAACGGCTCTCTCCCTGACATGGAGGTGGGCATGAGTCCAAATGATGGAAACACTGCTGGACCTGAACCAGTAAATGCTCCTTGCTGGAAACCCTGAGTGGAGACTGTTCCCACTGCCACAGGACCGCGCGCTGGGCAGAGCCAAAGCTGCTGTGTGGCTCTGGGGACTTGAGGTTGCCAAAAAGAGCCAGCTGCAGGCTGTTCCCAGCCCAGCCTGGGCAGAGGGAAGTTGATGTGAATGACAGCTCTGAAGCTTAAGGCTGGGATGGGGGACTGAATGCCAGAACCCCACAATCAGTGGGGAGAGGTTGGTGATATCCACATTGAGTTGTTTGTCTCTGTTCTCCGTCCTGGCCAAACAGAGAGGTTCCTCCTCACCGTTCCAGTCAGCAACTAATTTCTCTATGAGGTCTTGCTTCTTCCCCAAGTTCCCTCCCTGCTGCCACAAGAATAATCCCATGGGACGTGTCTGTAACAGGCGAGGTAACATGATAGCAGCAAGCTCACTGGCTTTTGACCCCAAGACAAGAATTCCCCATCGGAGAGCAGTGATTACCGTGGCTGAAGCCTCCTTACAAGCTCTGCTATTCTTCTTCGTGGAGCAGAGCCAGCAGCTCTCCACATATGGCAATGTTGCCTTCTATCTTGGCAATGAATTTTCAGAGACATCTCCTGTTCCTTCCCCATGGGCTTTCAGACCCTCAGAGAAGTTTCATTTTGTCAGCCCCTCCTTTCTGCACTCTTGGGGACAGTCCCATGGTGGGGAGCACCATGGCAAGGGGCAGCTCCCATGGCTGGTAAGGCTGCTAAGTCCAGCTCCTTTGCCTTGCGCTGGCTGGAAGATAGCTTAGAAACTGGAGATCAGGTAGGATACTGGGTCCATCAGAGAGGATTTCCCAAAAGTGCTCACCCTGGGTTCCCAAAATGCTTTTCAAAGGGACTTGGCTTGAAAATTACAAAGAGCAGTCATATTCCCTGAAGACACTTTCAACTACTTCTTCACTCCTCCTACACTGCCTTTCCAGGGCCACTATATCCTGTATCACCTTCATGCTCTTGGTTCTCCTGAGTTCCTTCCTCTCCAGTAAGTGCAATTTCACCCCCTGCAACCAGATTCCCCAGGAGAAGCAGAGCTGTGCTGTCCCAGACTCGCTGGTGTCCAGGGAACTGGGATGATGGCTGAGCACCTCTAGTTGATGGGATTAACTGTTAATTAATCATTAGACATGGATATAGCGGTGATAGCTCAGACCTGGGCTCTGCAGACATTTAGCTCTGTGTAGCCAGGTACAGCAGCAGGCAGTGGCCTGCAGTGACACAGCCGTGGGAGGACACCCCCCTCCAGACCCAGTGAGTGCACTGCTTTGCAGCCCGACCCACAAAGCTTCCCTGGCTGACAGACCCTTTCAAAGTCCATGGTCTAAAAATTCCATTCCTGGACTTTGTTAATGCAATTCTGCCTCGAAACTGATCTTGCAGCAGGCAGTCGCACAGTCTGCATTCATCAGCCCTCCTTAGGAGAAGGTGGGAGACCCAGGTGTCCATAACTTGATCAAAACAGGAGGGACTAGGGGAGAAGTCATGACCCAAGAGCGACTGTGGCAGGTCCTAGATCCATCCTGGGTGGACCCTCGCAGTCTCTCAGCTCTGCTGTGTGGTTCAGCTGCAGCCGTTGTGCTACTGAAATGGCTGGGACGTAGGCAGATCCAGCAGAAGATGGAGGAGGCAAGGAGGACACGGGATCTGGCCCTGGAGCGAATGGAGAAGGCAACTCGCAAGTTTAAGCAAGAGGTAAGGGGAAAGCGTGCATGGGAGGGATTGTATTTTGGGTAACCAAAGAAGGGGGGAAGTCCTTATCAATCCATCTTTGAACGATGGTTAGAGCATGTGCATGTTTTGTATCATCACCGATTCTTTTGAGAATCACCACCCTCCATCGTCACACCAAAAAAACCACAAACCCCTCTGTAAAGGCAGCATAAAAGAAGCATTTCTTAATACAGATCTGAAGACCCTCCAAATGAGATAACCACCTCAGACCTTCCCAATGCAATTTTCTCCTCATCCATCCATATTGCCAAACCTTCTGTTCTTGGTTCTCCTCACCTTTGCCCCTTCACAGGGTCTTGTCTGCCCCTCTGTCCTCAAAGTACGGAGGGGGCTTCATGTCCCTCCAGAATCTGCACATTGGTGACCAAAAGCCAATTCTTCCTGCACACACCCAGGTAAAGGAACACCTGGATTTTAGGAGGTCAGATCCTTGGGTTTGGGATTTGTCTTAAACCCTGAATAAATACCTATTGCTGTTCTTTCCTCAGGAGGGGAGGTTGCAAACAGCAACCGTTTTTTCCCCTGTGTGTTAATGATAAATTTTGTAAAACTTTAGCTTTGAACTGCTATTCGGCACATTGTCTATGAGTAGGAAGTGGGGTGAAGGCCCTCAGGAGAGTAAACAGAGACAGGTCAAACCTCCCTTACAGGTTCTTGCACCTCTCCAGTCAAGAAGCAGTTTTCTGCCTGTTTTGGTTCTGTTGTTATGAACCAAGGCTCAGCAAATTCCTGTCAGCAAATTCCCCACTCCAGCACACACAGTGCTATGTGGGAGGTCTGCATTTCTACAGGGAATGTCTCCTAAAATCCTGCACCCAAGGTCACTGCTGGGCAGATGTTAGAATTGGGTACTTGCAGCCTCAACACTAGACTTTTCTGTCGTTTTCTTCCCTCTGCACCTAACTTCCTACCCTTTACAGAACCCAGGTACCCAGACTGCACACATCCTCTCGCTGACGATGGTGGAGCTGGCAGAGAAACTAAAGGAGGGATCCCTGTCCCCAGAGAGCGTCCTCTACTCCTACATGGGTAAAGTGAGTGACACCTCCAGCATGGGAGAGATGCTTCAGGGCTCTTCTGCAGTGAGGGCTTTCAAATTAAAAGAAGCAAACAGCTCTTTGCTGAGCAAACTAACAACGCTGAGGATGATAATTTGTTAATACTGGGGTGACTGAAGGGTTGTTTATCACAGAATATTAGGGATTGGAAGGGACCTCGAAAGATCATCTAGTCCAATCCCCCTGCCGGAGCAGGAACACCTGGATCAGATCACTCAGGAACACATCCAGGCGAGTTTTGAACGTCTCCAGAGGAGACTCCATAACCTCCCTGGGCAGCCTGTTCCAGTGTTCAGTCACTCTCACTGTGAAGAATGTTTATGGATGAGTAGGGCCTAGATACAGGGCAGAAAATTATCCCAGCAATAAACTTCCAAAGTTTGTAGGTGAGGCCTGAATAATGAAAGCTGGAGGGTTAGAGGAGGTAGAATTTTCAGCTCACAAACTCGATTTAAATGCTGTTTCCTTCCTTCCACACATTCATCTGCCTTGCTGCTCTTTGCCTGACCTCTCTGGAGAGGCTTTGGAGGTGACTCGGGAGGTGAATTGCGTGACAGACTTCATTCACAGCTGTGAGGATCAGCTCCATAAACTGAAGAAGCAGAAGGAGAAGGGGCTGCTCTATGGCATCCCTGTCAGCATTAAAGACCACATTAACTGCAAGGTACATCCCTAATTCCCCTGCCTCTTGGATTGGGGTTGGGAACAGATCAGGATCCCCAATCCTTTACTCCTCTGACCCCATGCAAGGGATCCCATTTGTTCCTTTTCACCTCATCAGGGCTGGCCAAGAGTTTCCTCAGATAAGGATGTTTTGGACCAAATGTTTGTGGGACCAGTAAATCTGCCTTTCTCCTCATGGAAAATGTTGTTCTCTGCAGAAATATCTAACCTGCTTAGATTTGATTTTCCCTCAGGCAGTCAGATCCTGCAGTCAGATCCTGCTCTGCCTGTGAGAAAAGTTAGGTGGTAACTTGTCGCAGGAAGCACCAGAACTTAATGTTTGTTATTGTCACAGCTCCAAACAGCTTCTTTCCTGGTACCTAAAGAGCTTTGCTTCCCATCCCCAAGGGCCACATCTCCTCTGGAGGGATGGTGAAGTTTCTGGACCAAGTGATGGAAGAAGACAGCGTCATCGTCCAGGTTCTGAAGAGCCAGGGGGCAATTCCCTTCGTGAAAACCAACATCCCACAGACAATGATAAAGTAATCACATGTTTGCCTTTGTGAAAATGCTACGAAATGTGACTCTTGCTAGCTGAGAGAAGGTGGACTCACATGCACAAGCTCCCACCTTTGTCCAAGCTAATCATACATATCGAGTTAATTGCATCCTCATTATGCAATTATTTCTCTTATATTTGGTGCCTCTTTTTAAAATTAGCTGTCCCAACAAATTGATTTTGTGCTGATTCTACCTCTTGGGACTAATTCCACACTCATCCCTGGGTGGATGCTCTGTGCCCTGTATTTATGGTTTGCAGAGACAGAAGTACCTTACTCACCTGCTGCTCTTCCTCTCCCCAGCTATGACTGCAGCAACCTCATCTTTGGCCAGACATTGAACCCTCTCAACCACCAGAAGAGCCCTGGGGGCTCCTCAGGAGGAGAGGGAGCTCTGATTGCAGGAGGAGGCTCCATCCTGGGCATTGGGTCAGATGTAGCCGGCAGCATTCGCCTGCCATCCAGCTTCTGTGGGCTGTGTGGGCTCAAACCCACAGGCAACAGGATCAGGTACATCCCAACACCTCTCCTTTTCTTTCATCCATGGTAGAGACAGCAAAGCATCCCCCACAGTACATTGAAATATGCAATAGTGCCTGTGGTTTCCTCCAGGTTTGAGTTAGCACCTTAACCTGCCTGTTTCCATATGTAAGTTAGAGCTAAGGACTCTGTTAAGGACACATGATCTCCATCCATTAATACAGCAAAGACTTACTCAATTTTTAATAGCCTTGGCCAGGAATCCGAAAGCAAATATTACAGCATCATCTCCTTTTCAGATGTTTCCCTGCCCTTGCTTGGCTTCTAAGAGTTTTCTATTTATCAGAGGTAGTTTGTTCACAGATGAGGAAATGGATAAGCCTCCAGGAAAAGGAGACAATAAAAACAGTCTTCCCTAGCAGCTTACATTCCATGGAAGTCTTTCTTGGCTAGAAAGTGTCAAATCTTTGCAGGAACTCTTGCCCTCCTAGATGTTGACTGGGAGCAAGTAGACAGTCTGCAACCCAGCATGGTGACATTAGAGGAGACCTCATCACTCTCTACAACTCCTTGAAAGGACATTGTAGAGAGTTTGGTGCTGGTCTCTTCTCACGGGTAATTAGAACAAGAGGGAATGGCTGCAAGCTGCAACAGGTTAGTTTTGGACTGGACATTAGGAAAGATTTTTTCATAGAAAGAGTGGTGAGTCACTGGAATAGGCTGCCCAGGGAGATGGTTGAGTCACCATGCCTGAATGTGTTTAAGAGAGGTTTAGATGTGGTGTTGAGGGATATGGCGTAGGGGAGGACTTTGTAGAGCGGGGCTTGATGATCCTAAGGGCCTTTTCCAACCTGAACGATTCTATGATTCTATGACTTGCCTTACAGCAGGGGTTCAAGGCTGGGCTGAATGGCACTTTGAGCAACTTGGTCTAGTGAGAGGTGTCCCCCCTTGTGGCAGGAGGGCTGGAACTCAATGATATTTAAGGTCCTTTCCAACTCAAACCATTCTATGGTATGATTTTATGATTCTACTAATCTGCTTCTCACGTTATGTTCCCAGCAAACTGGGCGTGGTTTCTTCGATCGCAGGAATGAAATCAGGTAAGTCCATCCATATGACATGTTCCTACTCTCAAACCTTTGCTTCTTACATCTTCTTCTACTGCTGAAATGCCAAAAAAAAAAGTGTGCTTGCTCAGTTATGTGTCTCATGACCAGTCAAAACCAGTGATCTATTAGACTAGGACCTTCCTTGTGCTATTACCTTTTTGCACCATTTGTTCTGTTCTGGGTGGTGGTAGGCATTAGCTGAATCTGAGCAGAATTGAACCGGACTCATTCAGGCAATGCAACGCATAGCAGTAAGAAATGTGAGATCTGCATCCCAAAATCCTGGTGTATTTCACTGGAGATGCTTCCAGGAATCTCTGCTGGCTTCAGAGGCTGCCAGACAGTATTGCTGTTGGTGGGAGGTTTGCAGTCCTCGCTCTTCTTGAGTGAGCCTTGTGCCTGCAGAAGCCTGGCCCAGAAGGTCAGCCACAGTAGGTTGTCTCTGCTCTGAGACTTACAGATTGTCCCTGCCAGACCTCCTTGCACATTTCTTGCACATTACACTCACTCACCATTCTACTTCCCTGGCCTGACTGAAACTCTTCCATGCTGGGCCACTAACAGTAACTATGAGACAGCACCAGCCCACCTGCCTGCAGTGACAGGACCTTTGTGCTTGCAGTGGCGGGGATGCTGGGGCCGATGGCAAGAGATGTGGACAGCCTGGCCCTCTGTATGAAGGCACTGCTATGTGAGGAGATGTTCCAGCTGGACCCCACTGTGCCACCCCTCCCCTTTGACGAGGAGGTAAGGCTCAGAGGCAATCTCGTGCCTCCATTTGCCCAGAAACAAAGTGAGATCTGCAGAGATTCCTATCTGGTTTCATGTCTTAAATAGTGAAGAACTCAGGGAAGCAAACACCCAGCATGAGCAATGACAAGAAGCAGCCACACAGCAGGGCTGGCAGGCCCCTGTTGGCTTGCCCTGATGAGATCTGCCAGACAATGACTCCTTCCCTTGGTGACAGCGTCCAGAACAAGCTTCTTGACTCCATCCTGGCTCAGTCCCTAAAGGAGCTGTTTTCTCCAGATCAGAGGAATTCATCCCTCATGCCTATAATTAGAGAGCCTGATTTAACAGTCAGTGACCTAAGTAAGAAAGCATCACCCTTTGCAGTTAGCTCTCTGCTTCTACCATCTGATTTTGTCTTTCTGGCTCAGATCCTAGGATTCAAGGATCTATCAGTTGTCCCTGCCAGCCAGACAATACAAACCAGTTGCTTACCCAGGTGGAACAGGCCACTGAACTCTGTCCCCCGACACCACAGGCATGTGGCCTGTACACGTGCTGTCACACCTGCTGTCTCAAAGTTGGGACAAGTTCAGGTGGCAGGAGGTGGTGTCAGAAAGACCACACCAAGGACCACTGCTGCAGACCGGTGTTCTGGACAACACTGCTTTCTACCATCTCTGTTGCCCCCATCATTCCTCCAAGCCAGGAGAACTCAGCTGCTGCCTCTCTGAGCCCTGGGAATGGTCCAATCTTGTATGTCTCACGTGTGCAAGTAAACGTCCTCTTCTCACAGGTTTACACCAGTTTGAAGCCACTTCGTGTTGGGTATTATGAAGGAGATGGCTACTTCCAGCCTTCACCCAGCATGAAACGGGCCGTCCAGCAGACTAGAAAGCTTCTCCAGGATGCAGGGCATACGGTGGGTTTTCATGTTGGTGGTTGCCTGGAGCTGTTATCCTACTCCTTACAGAGTTTAGACAAGTCACTTCCCTTCTCTGCTTTTGCTGCTTATAAAACAGGGATCATTCCTCCCTGCTGTGAGGATCCCAAAGAGGAAGGCACATGCAACAGTTTGTTTCCCAAACCAAAGTGATCTTGCTTATGTTCCTGGCCTAGCAGACAGGAGAATCACCTTCAGATATCTCCAACTCACCCTTTTCTAAACGGTGGTTTTTTCCATCATGCTCAGTGTTCCCATAAATATCGAATCCCCAACAGTTTCCATGATCCCTCAGCTGTTAAATGCAATTTATAGATTTCTTGGTGGGTATATGGGAAGGGTGTTGGAGCATCCCTCTCAGAGTCCCCTTCTAGCTTAAATTATTCTGTGGTTCCACCAATGGGAATTTCTATATGGGAGCTGTCCCAGTGGTGCAAATTAATTAAAAATATTTGGTGTTTTGAAGCCTCTAAAAATTCTTCTATAATGTGTTGAGAAGTGGAGCCTGTGCTGGGTCAAAATATGTGCTAATGCCTTAGAGAGGGGAAAGGACAGTGGGCAGATGCCACTAACACATGTCCCTTTGAAAATGGGGTCTTGTTGTCCTACAGGGGCCAGGAGGGAATAAGCTTCCCACCACTTCACCTCATTAGTCATAGAATCATAGAATTCTCTAGTTTGGAAGGGATCTTTCAGATCATCTAGTCCAATCATCAACCTAACACTGATGGCGACTCAACCACCTCCCTGGGCAGCCTATTCCAGTGACTGACCACCCTTTCTGGGAAGTTTTCCTAATGTCCAGTCTAAACCTATGCTATTGCAGCTTGAAGCCACTCCCACTTATTCTGTTGCTAATTACCTGTGAGAAGAGACCAGCACCAGCCTCTCTACAATGTCCTCTCAAGTAGTTGTAGAGAGTGATGAGGTCTCCCCTCAGCTTCCTCTTCCTCAAACTCAACAGTCCCAACTCCTCATAAGATTTATTCTCTAGGCCCTTCACCAGCTTCATTGCCCTCCTCTGCACTTGCTCCAACCCCTCGATATCTCTCTTGTGTTAAGGTGCCCAGAACTGGACACAATACTCAAGATGTGGCCTCACCTGTGCTCACTAGTGAGATGTGGTTTCACAAAGGGCTCTACAAGTCATTCATCTTTGTTGTCTCTTGAATGGGGATGGTTTTCTTGCAGCTTGTTCCCTTTGCACCACCCAAGATTGACTACGTGGTAGACGAGCTGTTCACCAGAGGGATTTTCTCGGATGGTGCTGCTCACCTGGTGGACTGCTTGTGAGTAAAACCCCCATTTCAGTGTGGCCCGTGAGACTTGTCACTGTATAGCCAGTGTGTGCTGTATCCAGAGTGTTTGTGTTCTTGAAGGTGCAAACTGAATAACGAGCAGCAGAAGAGCAATTTCTGGAAGGATGAACTTAGCATGAGCAGCAGCTAGTTCACAAGAGCGGTTCTCACACATGGACAAGGTAGTAGGGTAACAAGATAATGCCACATGTCAGCAGTGCTGTGGTGACTGGTTTAATGTGTGTGATTAGTCTGTGGCCCATAGGAAGGATCACATGTTTGAGAGCTTCCTACGGAGGTGCGGTGTGGTAGCCCTGGCTAGCAGCTAAACACCCACTCAGCCCACTCCATGCCCAGGGTTGTACGTGATCCCACTGCTGAGCCAGCACTCCAGAGCCTGTGCAGCACCGACAGCATAGGCAGTAAAGTATTTATTCCTCTATAACTTTTGCAGTGAGTATTTACTCCTGAGCATCTAAACCCCACAGCATCAGCCCTTGTTTGGTGTTTTGGATTGAAACAGGCAGATTTTGTCTTCTAGCAACTCCCCTCTAGGACATACCCTGCTTTGGAAACAGCACTGCTGTTGCTGTAGCTCTGGCACAGGTGGCTTCTCCTGATGACTTCTTCACTCTCTGCCCTTCCAGCAAAGGAGACATCGTGGATCCCAACCTGAAATCCCAGTACAATACTTACAGGCTTCCTGCTCTGGTGAAAAGGATCTTGGCTCTCATTTTGAAACCCATAGTAAGTGTGTGGGCACCTCAGCTGTGTAGAAGAAATCTGCAAGGTGGGGAAGTTTTCACTTTCAGGGAGGTAGGCTGCTCCCCTCTGGGAGTGCTTTACTGCTTCTTGTTAATTGCTTGATGGGCTTTGTGGTGAAATAGTCTTAAATACAATTAGTCCCTAAACCCAGACTGAACTTTGATAAGTGGGTGTGACAGCCTTTTGTGTGGGTTTTGCATGGGGAGGTTGAAAGATGATTCATTCTCAGGAACCCACAAGCCATACAGCTCATCCCAGCAACAGGCTCCAAGAGAATGGGTATCACTAGCAAGGATCTAAACAGCATCCTCATATCCAGAAGATGCTCTCCAGGACTAGCAGTGTGGTCTAGAACCTTATTGGCATGGGGCAGTTTTGATTAAATGTGGAGTAAACCCACTTTGTTGGAAACCATGCCTGTTCTTCAGAGCCACTTCTGCTAGGAAAAGAAGTGTCCCCAAAAGGCAGTCACGTGTTAGCCAGGTATTTCAACTGCATTGCTGTGGACTAATCCCAAGTTTTTCTCTTCTCTCTGAAAGTACCCACGAATCGCTCGGGATCTCAGCGCTCTCTGTGGAGTTGGGTAAGATGCACTGAAGTAGCTCTAGAGAAAGGGGATGCACATGGATCATGCAGGTAGATGCCAGTTCCTGTGCAAAGCCCTGTCACAAGGATGTGCAGCACAGGCTGAGCCAGGTGAATATGTGCTGCCTCAACACCAACTGGGATTAACACGTTGTTATCCAAGGCCATGCAGCCAGAGATTAAGAGCTCAAGGATCCTCAGCATGGCAGGGCTGGGATGCCTCCATGGAGATCAGCACAGACAAATAGGGGTTTCCCCATCAGGTGGATTCTGGTACCCAGAGCATCATGTACCAAGTTAGCACAGAGGTCTCCTCGTGCAGGTGCAGTGTGGTATGAAGTACCTATCCCTTCAAGAGAGACAGAGACACACCAACCTGGCAGCAAGTGAATTTGGAAGACTGCTGTGATCTCTGTTTAGATGCTCTAGCATGGTGGCATGCTTTTCACATGAGCTCTTTTGATGTGTCTGTAAGCATGAGTGAACCCAGTGGAATGAGCTGGGTGATCCTACAGCTTGTTCCCAGAAGCACCACGTGGTTTCCATAACAATGGGCTGTATGTACATTTTGTTCATTGTTTTCTGTTGCCACAGTCCCAAAGATTCTGTCACCTTTCCAGGTCTGCCACAAACCTCTGGGACCAGCATGGAGCAGTGGCGGTAATGTGGTTTTTTTTTTCTTTTTTCTTTTTCCTTACTAAATGTAGTGAGAGATCCCTGAAGTTTCTAAGCAATTGCTTTGATCTCTGTGCCGGATTCAGGGTTGGAAATGGATCATGTGGAAATGAAGCAGCTGGACTTTTCTTTGAAAAGTCCAGCTTTGCAAGAAGTTATAAGAACTCAAAGCAGTAGATGTTTATGTGAAGGTCTCTACTTACTGGAGGACGGGGAATAAAGGTTATCCTTTGCCCTGCATATCCTAAGCAGAAATAGTATAAGAATAGCAACTTAGATGAAGGTTCATTTTTTTCCTTCTGTCTCTCAGTGCAAATCCTTAACATCAGATATTAGATGCTATTGTCACAAGCTAAGGCCATGCTTGAACTAGCAAGCATAGCCTTTAGGAGTCTAAAATTGTGGTTGTAAACTTTTTGGTTTCTGTGGATTTCATATGAACTCATTTGGGATAAGGACCATAAATCAGGAAGCGTTCTCCTGGACATCTGGGTCCAGTGTGCCCCACAAACTGATCAGATTCCTCTTTAAAACTAGTTGAGTTTTATGTTTGCATTAGTTTTTACTGGTTGGCTCCTCTCCTCCCAGCTCTGATGGCAGGAAACCTTCATATATCCCATGCTGTTTATTCACTTCCAGTTTATCATTTTATTCCTGTCCTTGAGCTTTAATAGCACCTCTCCTCTCTGGTATTTTCCACTGCCTCCGTCATCCTTCACCTATTTATAGAGAGAATTTATATCCCCTTTCAGCTGGTGTTTTGCAAGGCTTGAAGAAGCTGAGCTGTTTTGGTGTCCTCCCACAAGGCAGGATCTGTGTTGTCTGAGACACCCTCACAAAGTGTCTCAGACGCCGAGAAGGAACGTGCCCCCAGCCTGCCCCACACAGCCCCCCGTCAGTGCCAGACGCTCGGGAGAGGCGCAGGCTCACTTAAAGCAGGTCTGACAGATTATAGGGCAGAGGAAAAACAAAACTCCTACAAACCTGCCCAGTCACTAGGTTGATGGGAGTGTTTGGAAAGAAATGGATTTAGGGGCTTTTTTAAGTGCAATCACATTCTTCTTCCCCCACAAAAAAAAAAAAACAACAAAAAAAACCCAAACCAAACCAAATCCAACAAGCCAAAAAACCAACAAAAAAACCCACCCCAAAACACCACCAAACCAGCAAAAAAAAAAAAACCACAACAAACCCCCCCCCAAAAAACTACAAAGAAAACTCTCAGAAAGACTTGCCAGCCTTAGGGATATTTTGGATGGTTTTTCTTCACTCAAACTGTATTCACATTTTTTCATCTCCTGCAAACAAGAGCTGGTTCAAAACTTTTGGCGAGTGACCAACTTTTCCCTCAGAAGAAAAAAAGAAAAAAAAAATAATCAGGTTAGCTCCACTGACTGTATTTCCTAGAAACCCACCGCATTTGTTGAGCTTTCAGCAGGAAGGATCTCAGACTGCAGATGGAAATGGAGGTCAGACTAAATAAAAAAACCCACGTGGCTGGGGCTTTTGTGAGAGATACAGAAGACCCCTTGTGCAGAAAACTTGGGAGAGAGAGAGCTGTGCAGAAGAGGGGCTGGACCATGGGACAAATATGACCCTGTAACCAGAATATGGCTACAGAAGCCACCGTGGTCCTTCAGTGTCTATTTAATGAGACAAAGTGGGAGAGCTCTTTGAGGATGGATTCAGCCATTCCCTGCAGTTCAGCAAAGTGGTGGTAAACCAGACTACAAACCTAGATCTCTCTCGTACCTACAGTACAAGGCTGAAGCTGTGCCTCCTGCACTTGGGGGAAAAGACCTCACAGGCTTATCTACTTGTCTCTTGCTGCTTCTTTTTCCTACCTGTATCCTGATGCAGAGTGAAAGAAGATTTTGTGAAAATGCTTTAAATCAATATCCTCTAGATTCTTCTACCAAAATAACTAAAGCTTTTAGGAAATGTGACTTCGTAGTGACGTAGAAGAAACTATTGTTGATTTCCATACAATAAAATTCAAAGACAACACTGTTTATAGGAAGGACTAGGTTAATACTTGAAGAAATAAACTTTGAAATGCTCATCTAGCATTAATGTTTAGATTGGGGCAGGACATGGTATTCTGACAGGAAACCTAAGGATGGAAGAACAAAATCCATTGGCTCTTTCAAAGCACAGCTCAGATTTTATTTGATTTTTCAGTTGTATCCAGGAGGTGTTTTACCTCCTCTTCTCACGCTGTAGGCATTGTTCTGCCCCTGCTGTCCACCAGAAGACATTGTCATTTCTCTGTCTTTCCTTCCAGGTTTACTGCACTGAATTCATTGCTAAATGGAAGAAGCTGAGGCTGGATGTGATTCTTTGTCCCGCACTGGGACCAGCCTTTAACCACGGCTACGCTGGGAAGCTATTTGGTAATCTTTACTGAGTGTCTCTGGATGCATCCATGGTGGTGTCTATGGCCGAGATATTTTGGTCTCTTGGACATTCCCCAAACCATATGCAGTACTTGATCTTCCCTCTGGGGAAGAAAGCAAAGGAGAGGTCCTCCTCTGGGTGGGTCTTCTTATACCTCCAGCTCATCCGAATTGCAGGTGTTTGGATTATTATGGGGCAGCAATTAGCGGCATATCTGTCCCATCATTCATGGATGAGTTTCCCTCTGCATTTTTTGTCCTTAGAAAGCCCAAGAGCCACTCCTGTAGCAGAGACTGACTGTGAGGATAGTTGTCAAAAGGGTGGTAGACCTTAGGACAAGCCCAGACTTCTGGTTGTGGCCATTTTACATTTCCCTTGACTTTGTAAACAGCAAAAAGGCTCACTGCCTATGACTTGCAGAAAAAGGTCATCTTTTAATAGCTTCCAGCAATCAGTCAGGGACTTCCATCTCTCTAGCAATGGCTCTTTGGGATCCCAAATCTCCAAGATGGTGTTACAGAAGTGCACATCTGGATTATCTTGGAAAAAGAGCTGCATTTTTTCGCTGAGGTATGGGAGACAGAGATGCAGACTGAATCAGATCAAATACTCACATCTGTCTGTCACAGAGCAAATCTATGCTTCACCTGACAGACGGGTGAAGGTGTGTGTCTCTTTCTGGTCTCAGCAGCCATATGGCACTCAAACTTCTCCATCAAAAGTCCCTTTGAAAGCAGCATGTTTTCATGATCTCTTCAGGTTCAGCAACCCCAGTGTATAGTTCCCACAACCTAAATTATCATCCCTAAGGCATTGCTGGTCTGGTCCAGCACACTAAATGTTACCATTTTGCATGCTCTGTGTGATCTTTTCCAGCTGCAACCTCCTATACCAATTTATACAATGTCCTAAACTTCCCTGCTGGGGTGGTGCCAGTCAGCACAGTCACGAGAGCCGACGAAGAAGAACTGAAGCATTACCGAGGGTACTACGGAGACCCTTGGGATAAGAGGCTGAAAGAGGTCAGCAGGGAATGAGCTCAAGTCTTAGCAGAAGGTTGTGACTGCCACAGTGACACCTCTGGCATGTTGTCCCAAGGCTTGTCTGCATCTTCTGATGAGAGTGGGAGCCTGTTTAGTAAATGCACTTTGCACGTACCACGTTACTGCCCTGTAGTACAGCGGGGCTGGTGTACATCAGCCTGACAACTGTCCCCTTGCGTGTCTTCCTTTGTCTCCTCTTCCTATAGCACCAAAAGACAGTGTTCTCTCTTGTGCCTCCCCTCGTGCCCTGATGCTCTGACTCAGCACCACACTTAATCTTTGCAGGCTGTGGAAGGAGCCGTGGGGCTGCCAGTGGCCGTCCAGTGCGTGGCTCTGCCGTGGCAGGAGGAGCTGTGCCTTCGTTTCATGAAGGAGGTGGAGACACTTGCCCGTGGCACAAAGAGAAATGTGTGATTCCTGGGAACCTGCCTCCACCGTGATGACTTTATGTTCCTTCCTGTTCACTCCAGCCACCTTCTGCCTGATGCACAAAGCAAAGTAGTGACCTGCAGGCTCTGTTTCAATAAAGTAGCAATAAGTGCTCTTTAAAAAATAGTTAGCAAAAATCTCTTCTTTGTCTAAATTGTCCTTCTTTGTTAGAGTTATGAGTTAAAAAAAAAAAACAACACAACCAAAAAACAAACAATCAACCAAAACCTAAGGAAAGGAGTGAGAGTTAATGCTGGTAATGCTGGACCAAAGGAGCCCAATAACTACAGTGTAACAGTATCTGTCACAGGATATGAGACAGAAGAACTGTTTACCCCAATACTTCACCTCCAGCAGTGGGCAAGAGGAGATGTTTATGCGAGAGTATAACCTGGGAGGTGCAGGATTCTCTCTCTGGCTGTGCCATTGGTTGACTGGGAGGCTTTTTTTTGCAAATGCTTGCAGTCAGACATAATTTTTAAGAGCTGCCAAGAGAGCTCTCCTTTGTGAACTTGTTGGGCCCCTTCCTGACCTCATTTACTCTCTTGATCTCCACACAACTTGGTGGCAATGGGCACTGCAGTTTAGTTGTGCAGTGATTAGTAAAAAACCTTAATTTTCTTTGTGTAAGCATAAGCTGTGAGAAATGCTAACTGGTCTGTCTTCACTCCTGCTCCTCGTTGTTTCTTCCAGTTTAGTTGCCTAGAAGTACTTCAGGGAAACCTGAGTTGAAGCATTTCTGTGGCTACCTTTAGACTATTCACACTGTTTGGTGCTCCCAACCTTGCTGGGACAATTGTGTACTGTTTCTCAACCTGTCCTTCACTCTCAAGGTGGAGGAAGAGGCTGGAAGGGAAGGTGAAGGGGATGGAGGAAACCCAAATGCTTTGAATAAGCAAGTGTGCCTTGAAACAAGCCATCAATACTAGCAATGATCCATGTCTTCCCCAAGCCTGCATATCTCTCCAGGCACTGAGGCTGGAGGCAGTATTTCCTCAGGAGGAGAGAGCTACCGGGCCAAGGCGTGACTCTGCTCTTATTCATCTGCTTCTGCTTCTGCTGCACAGGGACACTGCCAACATCCAGCAGCCTCCCATGGTCACAAGCAGCCTTGAATCACCATCCTCCTCTCAGCACAGAGCAGGGAGAAGGTCCACGGCAAAGCCCTGCTCCCTGAAGATGTCCTGCCTCTGCAGGACTGCTGCTGGGTGGCACCAGCCACAAAGCTCTTGTCTGATGGGAGTTTGCCAAATGACCATGACTATCTCAGGCCAGGAGTAAAGGATTTAGAGCTGTCCTCTCATACGGAAAAGATAATAGCTCACCACTAAACAGGTAATCTGCCCAGGCAGCATTGCTGGCTGGATCTGAGCATGCACAGGCCTTGTTTTGCAAGGGAAGGGCAGTGTCCTTGGCTCATGTATCCCTCCATATCTTTGCAAGGCTGAATGAAGTGAAAGGGTCCTATTTCTAAAGGGAATTTCCCCATGCATACTTACACTGTGCATTCCAGCCACTCTTTGTGGGTGGCTTTGGAAGGAACTTACGGTTCCTCCCGCTCCCCTCTCTCCTGCCTCCAGTCAGTCATTAGATCTCAGAATAACGAAGAATTAGCTCCCAGCACCCCAAACCCAAAGGGAAGTCCTCACTACAATCCAACAAATACTGGAGCTCTCAGCCCTGGTTTGCATCTCAGCCAGAGCTTTCTTGGCACTGAAGTAGATGAGGTAGAGAGAGGTCCAGAAAAAGATGGAAGAGGCATCGGGGAGTCAAGGTACAGGTTTGGATGTGTAGAAGTCTGTTCAGGAATATAAAGAGTAAGTACCTCAGCTTGGCAGAGAGCAAAGCACCTTCTAGAGTAAAACTCAGGGTCCTTCTCAAGACAGGTTGTCCATGATATCTAGTGGCATTGCTGCAAGAATGTAGGGGGAAGGGTAGAGGCTGATGCTCAGAGTAGTCTGGTAAGTTCAGGCACTGAAAGTCAAGGAGGGAAGGGCCTTTTGTAGGGCGTGACGTTAGGCTTGCAAGAGAGTTCTTCCTCTAGACCTCCCTGGAGCTGGTGAGAGGATTTCAACTTCTTCCCCAGTACACCAGCACAGAGCTGCTGTGTTTCAAACCCTTCCATGACCCCTTCACCATCAGCTGTTGGCTCAGGCTGCACAGCTCTTGGCCCTCTACACCCTGTGTTTACAGAGTGCTTGTCCAGCCATCTGGCACTGACCAAAGTCCAGGCTTTGGTCTGTCTCAGAGAACTAGGTAGAAATGCTGCTTGGGCCAAAAGGGTTTGCTTTCCACTTGTTTTTATCGTCTCCAGCACAATATGCTGGCTGTGGTCTTTGCTTTGACCATTCTTCCTCCTTCCTCCTGATTTTAATAAGAATTTAAATTTGTTCTCCTCAGCCCATGTTTCATTCTGTGGCCAGGTAACTGAGCAAGGTTGGGAGGCTGAGTCATCAGCCAATTTGGCTTTTTTTTTATATGGGTTTACTTTATTTTGCAGATTTTTCAGTTTGCAGGTTAGACTTTGTATAGCCAGAACATCAGGAGCAAATAAAACTCTCTAGACATGATACCAGCAGAACATGAGTTGTTAGGACAGGTCAGTTGGCCTCAGAGCATCCAAATCAAGCAGAGCTCTCAGGTGCCACAGAAAGTCACTGAGGGCATTAGAGATGTGAATGGCCATGAAACTTCAAACAAGTTTCAATGAAAAAAGTGGAAAAGATGCAGGGATGTTCAGGAGAGAAAGCAGCCCCTGCTGTCAGAGGTGGGATGGTTGGTGTGAGAGGTTTCTCTTCCCATCCTATCTCAGTTTATTCAGGGAGAGGCAACAGGGTCTTGGCTGAGCAACACAAAAAAGAGTTGAAAGAAACAGACCCTCACCTCTCAGCTGATAGTCTTGGTTGTCAGAAAGGAATAGAATAAGTAGTGGCAAATTTCTTACCAGCAGTTATGTTCTGTGAGTGTTGGTGAACTTGGACTGGAATCGAGGAAAGTCTTGTGCTTCCAATAGATATTCCAGGCTGAAATGAGTCAGAAACTGGAGGGTTCCCAGAAAACATTTATTTAGCCCTCTTAGCCAACTGGAAAAACTTCTCCAAAGGGGACCAGCCCATTTCAATGTCATTTCAGCATTTCATAAAATGTCTTCAAAATTCTTGCAAAGCAGCGTAGTTACATACCTCATCTTGTAAATTGTTTGGAAAAAGCGCCTCAAGTGCTTGTTTCTAAAAACATGAACATGAGGCACAACTGTCAGGGTTTATTCTTCATTATTTTCATCAAATAAAATTGAATCCAAAGCTGACTTAAACTCTTGGCTTTCTGATTTAGAGAGAGGACAGTTTAGAAAAATTCTGTCAAAACCCAGCCTGCTTGAGAGCCAAGGTGCTGGATGGAGTGTGATGAGAGAGGATTTTGCAACATGCCAGCTCTCTCTGGGGGCAGGAGTGGACTCTCTTGAACTGGTCTAACTGTCTTTTTTCTGTGATGATCCGAAGTGCAGGAGATGTCATGGATGCCACAATGAAATCCCAGGCCAGATTCTACAGGCTGACTCCTCTTGTGAAAAGGGTCCTGGCTTTCATCTTAGCTCCACTGGTGAGTTTAACCTCAGATCTGGATCAATTCAGGTGAGAAAAGTGTTGCAAAAATGCTGCCCTTGGCAGGTTGTTTAGTGCACACCAGTGCAATGTGAAGGAGTGAACAACAATCTGTGAGTCAGGCAGGTCTGTCTCCTTGGCTATGGACCTGAGATTTGACCTGAGACACCCCTTTGCTTCCCTGCCTCCGTTTCCCCATGGGGACAGTGGTCTCCTTCTCAGCAGACTTTTCTCCCAAGCACCCCTTGCTGCCCTTTGCCTAAATGTGGGTCCACACAAAACCACCCACTGTGACCCACCCCAACCACCTCCATGTAGCTCCTCCCCTCCATGTCTGGGTCTCTCTAGTTTCATATGGCTCTTGGAGTGCCTTGACAGATCTACTCAGAGGTTGCAAAACAGGCTTGGATTTTGAAACCATCCTAGTCCTGAGGGTGGATTCAGCCTTCACTCTTTCCAGTCAGTCCCCACTGCAGGCTGTGGTAGGAGCCATGGGGCTGCCCATGGCCATGGCCTTGTGGTGGCAGAGGGTGTCATACCTCCCTAGTCATGAAGGAGGAGGAGATGCTCACACAGGGCAGTACTCAGCAGCACCTGGCCACCTGGAAATGCAGCTGTGCCTCTGATAAATCTGTCCTTTGAAAGGCCAAGCTGGTCTGGACACAGCTGGCTCTGCCTCTGTTAAATATTTGCCAAGTGTCTGAAGGGCAGATCGGAACATGGGTCCCACTGCACAAGCAGATGTGGGAAATGCCCTGACAGTTTCCGGCATGGGGAAATAAACCTCCCACATTTGCTCAGCCCATCACAGAGGTTATGTTGCTGTCACCTAGGCAAAGAGCCCACCTCTGCCTCAGGAAGTCCTTGCACAGATTCCCAGAGGCAGGGAGAGGGCTGTGTGCTGACCCTGTTCATACGTGCCTTCTGGAGGCGCTTGCTACAGCCAACACCATGGAGAAGGAGCAGGAGCTGAATGGGCTGCAGGCATCTCCCTCTGCTGCTGCTCTCAAGAAACCAGCAGTGCCTTGGCTGAGGAGGCATCCTCTGAGCAGACGTGCCACTAAAAGCAAGCACAGTAAAAGACCGGCTTAATTTGTTACCACATAGCTAATTGCTGTCAGCTCCAGACTGTTTCTTAGAGGATACCAAAGCCAATAATGTTCAGAGTCCTTCATAAATTTCCACAATTAAGAACAATGAGAAGACGTTCCCCGCTGACACAAATTGTTACAGAGAACAACAGCAAACTCTTATAACCACTATGAATGATGGGAGAAGGTTCTTCGCTTTCCTTTCCATACCCAGTTCCCCACTGTTGGAGCAGGATCAAGTTCTGGGCCTCTGGCCATCAGGTGCAACCTTTCAAAGTTTTGTAGCTGCCCAAAAACTGTTCTCAAGGTGGGATCCAAGGAGGACCCACCATCCAAAAACAGCGGAGAAGATCACAAACAGGCCACGGCATTTGTTTTGGGGCTGATGTTGGCTGGGTTGTTGCCTTCAGCTCAGTGCACGGTTCTTGCGTGCTTACAGTGAGAGGCATCTGTGTTGGAAAGACCTCAGACACTAGCTGTCCCAATGTCTGTTGGAATTAGTTTGCTTCTGGCCTGCAACTCTGTGGGATTTTCCACTCCTAAGGCAATGCCAGTGTGCTCTGTCATGGGGTGGAACAGCCTCTCCTTCTGGTGCATGGAGACATCGCGGCAGTGCTGAGCCCTGTCTCACAGGCCTCCTGAAACAGCCTCTGGCCACCACAGGAGCAGCATGGGCTTAAGGGATCTGGTGAGGGAGAGGGTACCCCACAGCTATACATCCTCTCATCATACCATTCCCCATGCCCAGGCAGGAAAGTCTTGTGATTTCAAGCTGTTTTTTCCCTTTCTGCATTGTCCTCTCAGGCTACACAGGAAACAGAAGAGCAGCTATTTCCTTGTTTCTTTTGTTCAGCTGATCCCACAGCCTTTCCTCCCCAGTGAAGAACTTCCCGCAGTCCAGAAAGCCCCTATAAACCCAATGCCCTGAGGTTAACTGGGCAAGCTTCAGCTTTTCCATTTCCCAGTTAATCATTCTCCACTGCACGCTCCACTGAAGACAGCTTTGCAAAGGTCAGCTTTGGACTTACAGACTATTTGCTGACCCGAGGCAGTGATGTTAGGAGGAGTGACAGGTCTGGGGAGGCATGGAATATCTGCTCCTGCCTTGCTTTTCTTTCTCACTCCATCCCTGGAGACCATAAGGCAACATTATGATCCAGCTACCGCTGAGACAGCTCCTGCCAGAGAGACAGGTAGATCCTTCTGCTGCCCTAGCCCTGCTCTGCAGCTCGGCAGCAGCTGTGGTGGTCTGGAGATGGCTGGGCAAAAGGCAGATCCAGAAGAAAATGGAAGAGGCTCAGAGGACCCGGGATGAAGGTTTGAAGAAAATGGCGAAGATTGTCCAGCAGTTCAGGGAACAGGTAATCCATCCTTCTAGGGGATCTGAGTACCACCAGCGTTTCTGCTGATGTTGTTTTTCAGCTCCTCCTTCCATCTCATGCCTCCGTAGCTTTTATCATGAGCATTCCATGGGAAATGTGACAGCAGCCCTCAATGAGAGGAAAGGCTGCCTTGGGAGGAAGGCAGGTCACTTCTCTCCTCAAGCTGGATGAGGTATGTTGGGAGCCTATGACCAGGGAGATGTGAATTATTCACTGAGAAGAGGTTCTGAACAACACAGATGATGAAGTACCGGACCTCCATTGATCCAAAATCCAGTTATTTCAGGATCTAGAAGATTCTGTTGCCTCTAGGGGTAGGGGTAGAAGCAAGAAGGTTTTTTATTCTTCCTAAGTCTAAGTTTACACAGCTGTCCACATGCCTATACCTTCTGGATGGCTCTTGGAGAGTCTTCAAAACAGCTCTCACTAGATCTCCCAGCAATTGAGACCTCCTGGCCCAGCATCTGCCCAGAAGATGCGTGGCCTATCTTAGAACTATTGAAGCACAGGACATTCAGTGTCCCCTGAAAGCAACCAGGACACAAAGAACAAGTCAGGCACCCAACCAGCATGGATGTGGCCCTGAAATCCTGCTGCAACACTGATTTCTAAACATCTTTCCTTCCTGCTCCGTTTGTTTCTGAGTAGGTACTGGTTAAACCAGCTCAAGTTTACACAGGGGTAACATACCTGGAGATAAAGCATACCAGCTACAAGTGATAAATACCTTTACAACCTTTTTTTCTTAAATATATATCTATAAATATGATATAAACTGTTCAGAGTCCTTCATATATTTCCCCAATTCAGAACAAAGAGAAGGCATATATCTATAAATATGATATAAAACCTTAACAATAGCTGGTGGCACTGAGAACTGCCAATCATCTTTACCTGAGTAGACCTTACCCATCTGTGAGTCCCTACTGACTTATTTGCAATTTGCTGGGCTTGAGAAAGTAGATGTTTGTCCTTAGACTGGGCTGACCCACAATGTCTGAGGGGTGAAGAGCCAGCCTGAGGGCTGAGTGCAAGGACTTTGGTACCATCTGCCCAGGCTGGTGTCTGCTCAGCTGAGATTACCTCGTGGTCAGTGGGTAAGTCCCACAGTGCCAGGAGGAAGGTTCTGACAGGAGCCATTGCCTTGTCCCTTGCTGCAGTGGATGCATGAAGGTCTTCTGCACCTTCAGAGGCAGCTGACCTACTGTGCTTATCATGTTCATGACATCCAGACTCAGTACGAAGCACTCAGCAGATCAGGATCTAACCCCTACACGTAGGGTCCACCTTTCCAGCAAGCTCTGTTAATAACATTGGCAAAACTTAAGAGATTTATCCCCTCTGAGCCAAAGGATAATTGGAGCTGCTGTCCTGGCATCCCATTCATCTGCTTGCAGGTCCCCAGTGTCCAGACAGATGCCATCCTGTCCCTGCCCCTGCTGGAACTCACTGGGAGACTGCGGGAAGGGTCTCTGTCCCCCAAAACTGTCCTCTACACCTACTTAGAGAAGGTGAGTGCCTATCTACAGTGGGGTGGGCAAATCACTTATGTTACCCATGCCGTGGTGTGTGGGCTGGTGCTTGAGAAGACTTGTTGAAGCTGGTGATTATGACAAACCTTTAATATAGATATCAGGAGAAAAATGTGAAAAGGCAGGGATATCTCTGTCTCTGTGGTGGGTTGACCCTGGCTGTATGCTGGGTGCCCACCAAAGCCATACAGAGGTGGGAAAATATAATGGAATGCTCATGAGTCAAGATAAGAACAGGGAGAGATCATCAACCAAATACTATTGCAGGCAAAACAGACTCTACTCGGGGAAATTAGCTGATTTTTATTACCAATCAAATCAGAGTAGGGTAATGAGAAATAAAACCAAATCTTAAAACACCTTCCCCCCACCCCTCCCTTCTTCCGGGGTTTCACTTTATTGTTGATTTCTCTACCTCCTCCCCACCAGTGGCATGGAGGAACAGGGAATGAGGCTGCCAGCAGTTCATCATGTATTGTCTCTGCCAATCCTTCTTCTTCAGGAGGAGGACTCCTCACACTTCCCCTGCTCCAGCATGGGGTCCACAGGAGACAGTCCTCCACAGACTTCTCCAACATGAGTCTTTCTTACAGGCTGCAGTTCTTCACAAACTGCTCGGCATGTGTCCCTTCCATGGGGTGCAGTCCTTCAAGAACAGACTGCTCCAGTGTGGGTTCCCCATGGGGTTACAAGTCCTGCCAGCAAATCTGTTCCAGCATAGGCTTCTCACAGGGTCACAGCCTCCTTTGGGCATCCACTTGCTCCAGTGTGGGGTCCTCCACAGGCTGCAGGTGGATATCTGGTCCGCCATGAACCTCCATGGGCTGCAGAGGAATCTCTGCTCCAGCTCTTGGATCACCTCCTCCCTCTCCTTCTTCACTGACCTTAGTATCTGCAGGACTGTTTCTCTCATATTCTCACTCCTTTCTCTGGCTGCAGATTCTGTTGTGCAGCAACTTCTTCCCCCTCATTACTATATTGTTCCAGAGGTGTTAACACCATCACACATGTGCTCGGCCTTGGCCAGTGGCTGGTCCATCTTGGAGCCAGCTGGCATTGGCTCCATCGGACATGGGGGAAGATTCTAACAGCTTCTCACAGAAGCAAACCCTGCAGCCCCACCAGCTACCAAAACCTTGTCACGCAAACCCAATAAGAGTCTCCTGAGTGGACCCATGACTGGACAACCCTTTGAGCTAGGCTTGAGCTGGGATGCCCTGGGGAGGGGATTACCAATCATGCCAAGCTACTAGCCCTTGGTAGGAAGATCCGGGTAGCTACTTTATACAGCTGTGTAATTATGCTGTTCTTAACTAACACCTATTTCTCCGTGTGCCTGACAAAGGCCCTGGAAGTCACCCAGCAGACAAACTGCTTGCGACATTTTATCCCAGAGTGTGAGGAGCAGCTCCAGGAAATACAACGGCAGGAGGATAAAGGTCTTCTCTATGGAATTCCTGTCAGCATCAAGGATCACATCGGCCACAAGGTGCTTCCCTTTGCACCCATGAAGTGTCTCATCGTGAGCTGGGCTGGGTGGTGAGACTCAGAGATTGGGGAAGGGGCCTGATCCCTGCCTGCTTACACCATGGGAAACCTGTCTAGCTCCCCACATCTCATTGCAGCTGCAACCCTGGCAGTTAGAATCCTCTATCAGCAAAAAAACAAGGGGTGAATAGTTAAACACCCAAATGATTTCTTCTCTGATACATGAGACAGCACAGGCTGGGCTACACAGTGGTTTGGATGATAACTCAGATTCCTGCTCCGAGGTTTGCGGTATTAGGGATAAGAACGTGGCTCAGCTTCCAGAAAGCCATTAGCAGCAGGAACTCTTAACCTCAAATCCCTGTTGTGCTGTAGCCTGGCTGCTGAGCCCCTCAGCAAAGAACCTGTGCAAGAGACATACCACAGACCTTGTCATAGACAAGCCCCAGTGAGGACTGACCACACTCCTGGGCTGAATTTGGTAGGCAGTCTCCTCCCTTTTGACTTACCAAGACAGTTAAGAGGGTTCTAAGCCCAAAGCAAGCCCCAAACACCACGGTTAACTGATAAAAGATCACACTGTGCTTGTTTTGCCTGGGATGTATATTCCCTCCCTGAACATTTTCTGGTGGTTTCACTTGGACAGCAGGACACCAAGTGTGATCCTGAGCTAGTGACCTGTGGAGCTGCGTCTGGGTCAGGGGACAGAAATGGCTTGGAAAACAGCAAGGTCAACTTCAGGAGAAGCCTTAACCCTATAATTGCTTGGAAGCTCTCTGCCAAGGATGGAGGGAAAGGGAGACCTTGGCCCTTCACGTGAGGTCTTGCAAGCAAGTAGCTTAGTACTTCACCACCACCACCAAGGGGAACACCGGATCATCTGTCCAAAAACTGCAGGGGAAATACACTGACTGTGTCTGTTGTCACTTCTCCTCTCTGCAGGGGCATCTGTTGACCTGTGGGCTTGTGCAGTGCCTGGGCACTGTGGCGCAGGAGGACAGTGTCCTAGTCAAAGTTTTGAAGAAACAGGGGGCCATCCCTTTTGCAATGACCAATGTGTCGCAATCCCTCTTCAGGTAACACACATCATTAGAAATCTTACCTCCATTTGTGCTCCTGAAGCTAAAATCCAACCTGTAAGTCCTGGGGCAGGTTCCTTCCCATCTCCTGATATGTTTCCTGAGTCAGTCCCTCTTCCATCAGCTGCCAACAATCTCAGCTCAGCTGAATAAAATTTCAGATAAGATAAGGAGGAAAAAAATGATGACATAAGAGAAGCCAAGTGCACTTGTGCATGTGAGGGCAAGTGGAGGTTCATGGGAATGAGCCGTGCCCCTGGGGATTTAAGGGATGGAAGGATGGGGTTGGCCATACCTTACTGCAAGGGAGAGCCAAAACAATCAAGGCATTAAGCTGTTCCTGATCACCCGCTGGCTGGTTTTCTTCTCCCCAGCTACGACTGCAGCAATCCCATCTTTGGCCAGACCTTGAATCCCTTCAACCACCAGAAGAGCCCCGGGGGCTCCTCAGGAGGGGAGGGAGCTCTGATTGCAGGGGGAGGCTCCATCCTGGGCATTGGCTCGGACATCGGTGGCAGCATCCGCCTGCCGTCCAGCTTCTGCGGGCTGTGTGGGCTCAAACCCACCGCCGAAAGGCTCAGGTAGGTGCTGGGGTCTGCCCTTCCCACCCAGCAAGGGGCCTGCTAACTCTCAAACTCAGCAGAAGGGGCAAGGTACTCAGTGAGTATGTGGTGAGGGAGAAGAAAGGACAGTTTCTTAAAGACTGGCTTGCTTTGCTTCAAGAGACAATGTTGCTAGATTTTGTGATGAAATCATAGAATCATAGAATAGTTAGAGTTGGAAGGGACCTTAAAGATCATCAAGTTCCAACACCCCTGCCATGAGCAGGGACACCTCTCACTATAGCAGGTTGCTCAAAGCCCCATCCAGCCTGGCCTTAAACACTTCCAGGGATGGGGCAACAACGGTCGTGTTCTTACTGTAGGTCTGGTCTGGAGTTAAAAGGAAAAGGGGGATAAAGTGGTTAAATGATGACAAAATTTTTCACTAAAGAAAACCTAAGACTTCTTGGGGTTTACTTTTTTTTTTGTTCTCATTTTGACCAAAATTTGCTGTTTCACAGGACTCAAATCAAGCACCTTTAATATTAAATTTCTTTCTGGTTTGGGTCCTGAGCAGAAGACCCTGATGTGCTATTCAAACATGTTGGGAATGTCTCACCATTACTGAAATGATAATATACCTCTCTTTCTCTTCTTACAGCCTGTCTGGTGTGAGTGGCCCAATCAATGGGATCCTGGCAGGTACCTGAATTTTCAATTGCTTTCCTCTGTATGTTCTGAAGAGTCCTATGTCCTCCTCTAGGCCTGAGAAAAGCCTGAGACAACCAAGATCTGTCCAGAGTCCATCTGAAACATCCCACCTCATTGCCTGATCACCCTTGCAGACAATGTGGGCTTTCAGAGGGATGGACTAGTGTTTGTGACACCCATTTTCTTAACGTGGACATGTGCTCTCATCCTACAGTTCCTTGTGCACTGGGGCCAATGGCGAGGGACGTGGACAGCCTGGCCCTCTGCATGAAGGCACTGCTCTGCCAGGAGATGTTCCAGCTGGACCCCACCGTGCCCCCCATCCCCTTTGATGAGGAGGTGAGCCCTTAAGTCAGCAATCCCTGGTTCTTTTGAGAGTGCTGCATGCTCAATGTATGCATTCTTTAAGGGTCCGGTTACCTTTACAGTGCTGGTTTCCAGTAAGTTGTTAGCTCTTTCTGAGGGCATAATTCATAATTACTGCAAGAAGAAGAAAAAAAAAAGGTATTATTAATAAGTAACAAACAAGTAGTTATCCTTGCTCCCATCTCAGTTGGCATGTAGTTTATCAGATTGAGAGACCTCAGAGAAGAGTTGGGGAGGAAGGAAACACCAGGAGCAAAAAGCTGATGATTTTTAGGGGAAGATGAGACAAAATCAGGAACTCCCACAACAAATTTCTTGGCTGAGGACATTTCCTTTTCCTCAGCAGCAGATAAACTTCAGAAAGCTTTTGGCTTCCACCCTGTGTAGCATTGATTGAATCTGCTGGTCTTGAGTGTCTGTGCTCTACCTGAAGGGAGGGACGAAGGGGAAGGTGGAGAAAAAGGCAGGGGAGGACCTTTGGGAAGGGTAACCTATGGAAATTATCAGAATATTAATTACTCCCTAACATCTGGAGCTTTCGTCCCCTTCTGCAGTGGACTTCAGCATGGGGACACTCCTACCCCCAGCAGGGTTGGAAATGCTTGACTGATGGCTCTTTGCTCCAGGTGTACTCCAGCTCTGCTCCTCTGCGGGTCGGGTACTACGACACCGACGGCTACTTCCCCCTGCCCCCTTGCATGAGGCGAGCGCTGCAGGAGACCAAGGGGGCTCTGCAGGCAGCTGGCCACCAGGTGAGCACAACCACCCCACACTCTTTCTTCCCAAGGTGTCCCCAGCTTGGCTCCTCGCTGCTGAAATCACCTTCCAGACATAGCCCCCAAGCCCATCTGTGGGATAAAATGACCCACCAGAGAGAAGTATGAGATTAAGCTACTGCAGCCACATAACACAAACGCGGACACACACATACCTGGGGCACCATTGCCTCCTTCTCATGGTCAACAGCACTAGCAATTAGCAAAACTATACCTGCCAGGGGTGTAATGAATCCATCTCTGCTCTCCCGGTGGCTGTGGTCCACAGCAGACAGCAGCATCCATAAAGTGATGCATTTGACCCTAGAAGGTTACCGTGGCATTTTCTAGGTGTGTCCTACTCCAGCAAGGCTCTGAGAGGTGTTTTTCTCCTTCCTCCTCAATGCACATGGAGACCTCTCTCCCTCCTGGACCACTGAAGGAAAAGAGCCATGGGACACAGGATGGGAAATACCTTTCCCTCCATCTAGACCCACCTGTGGAAGCATGCAAGTGATTCCATATCTGCAAGATGTCAATTCTTCTGGGACAGGCAAGAAAATGGTGCAGTTTCTGGCTCAGTGACTGCCTGGAGCAGGATGGAGGAGGAAGAAACAGCTCTGGAGAGATCTTAGAGCTGAACCAAATGGCCATTAGGGAGGGTAATCCTGTGAGGAGATGTCTGTGGTGGAAAGGGTTGAACTCTGTCGGTGTGTGGAGCCCAGGGAGGTGCTGCTCTGCCTTTGAAGTATATCCACAGTTGGAAATTATTCATATCCCCAGGCTGCCACATAATCTTGTGTTTTGGTGCAGCTGGTGCCCTTTTCTCCACCTCGGATCCACTATGTCATGACAGAACTGTTTTTGAAGACATTTTTTGCTGATGGAGGCCGTGCTTGGTTGGATGTGTTGTAAGTAGGAGCCCTTTGGTAGCAGTGCTGTAAAACACCTCTATCCCCACACCCCTGAGCACAATGCACAGGCAAAATGAGACCATCTCTCCCACGCCAAACAGGAAACACTCAGGTTTCCGAGAAAGGTCAAACAGCTTCTCTGCCATGAACTTGTCCTCTTTTCATCTCTCAGCACAGGAAATATTGTAGATCCAAGCTTGAAATCACAGGTGAATGACTGCAAGATCCCAAGGCTGGGGAAGAAATTGCTGGCTCTGATTCTGAAACCTCTGGTGAGTCCTTGGTCTCTGGCTCCAAGCAGAGTGGTGTCAGCAAGGCCTTGAGATGCTTGAAAGCGTGATGGTACTGAGAGATAGCTTTAACTGGAAACACTGGGATTTCAGGTCAAAGCATATGATATCACTTTGGAAGGTCTTTTCTAGACCCCTGTTGGGTGAGTCTAGAAAGGGACCTTTTCTAGCGCAAAGGGAAATGTGAGAAGGATAGCCAAGAACTGTACAAGATTAATGTAGAGCCCACATCAAGTAGCTCTTCATATTCTAGACCTAAAAGTGCCCAGTTTTCCATATATTCATGCAATGGGATTACTGCAGCAGAGGGATTGGTGGTTAAAGGACTTTCCCTGTGTTGGAGGCCCCCCAAAGATCACCTCTTTGTGGGGACTCCTGCTGATTACTAAGGGCTGGCCCTCACTGTAGCTCTTTCACCAGTGGAGCATGCTTTCATAGGGCTTCTCTCCTCCATCCTCCATTTCCTCTGACTCTCTCTCCAGTTGGGTTGTTCTCAGCTGACAGGATCAAAAAGGTAGCAGTGACTGGGAGGCAATCAAAGTGCTTGCAGAGGTCTCATTTCTGTGAGATACCAAGCTAAAATAAAATGTTTTTTCAAAAACAATTAAAGACTAAGAACAGTGCGTTCCTCTTTGAGTAGTAAATATGGGGATGTAAGAAATAAATCAGGAATCGACAACCAGAAGCTGGAAACAAAGTAAATTCAGAACCACAAGGAGCACTTTTAATCACCCTCAGTGCAGCACCCTCATGGACAGAGACAGGTCAGGACTGGGGGTTTCCCGGGATGGCACAGGTTACTGCACCCCCATGTCATGTCCCTCACAGGAACCTCTTGCCTTTCCAGTTTCCCCGCCTGGCTGACTATCTGAGCACCTTGGCTGGAATGAGGTATGATGGCATTGTCCCCAGGGACGTCTATAAAAATGAGCAGTGCCTTCTCTAAGTGTCTGGGGCGGGATCCAGGGCAGGCTCTGACCTGCTGTCTGCAGGGGCTGTCCCTCCATCCTGGAGGTGGCTTCAGCCTTTAGGAACGCACCTCCCCAGCGCTGCAGTGCCCCTAGTGTTATCCTGAAAGGACTGAGAGACTTGGATGGATAAGGTCACACAGGAAACCTGTGGCAGAGGTGAATACTATATCCAGACTCATAAGAGAAACCTTCTCTCTACCACTTCCAGACATTTGTTGCTTAATTGCTTGGCCAAATGCCAAAGGAAACTTTAGAGAAATTGGGAAAGATGTATTGTTTTAAATAAGTGCTAAAATCACTGGGGTTTATCAACCTGGAGGATTATTTAAGCAACTCCTTAGTTCCTTAAGCTAGAATTGTTGCTACACTTTCTGCTTGCAGGTCAGTGAAGGAGGTGTGGAAGCATCACCATGAAATACAGGTATGTTTGGAAGACTTTTCTCTCCAGCATTGGGTTCAAATTGAGGTTTTATGGCAATCGCCAGGTTGAAGGGTCATAATTTAGGAAATGGATCATGCAGGGAGATGCTGGGGAGGAGAGAAGGTGGATGAAAAAGCACCACAGAGAGCAAGGAATGGGGCAGATGAGCTTTTGGGCCAACCCAGCTAGCTGGGTTGCTCACAGTGCTCATGCCCAAATGCCCATACTTGATGGTCCCAGTGCAACGAAGGTTGTCCTGGGGTAGGGATGGCTAAAGAAGACCTTTCCAATTCCTGGCTACAGCCTGGCTATGTGCTGTAGTGGCAAACGCACACTCCTCTGCCACTTCTATCAAGCACAGCCACCTGCTGCTGCCTCCTTGGCCATGCCAGAGCCTGCTGCATACCTTGGAGAAGTCAAGATGCTCCAGGAATGGACATGCCATCTCTTTTCTCCTCCTCAAGGCATACCGCACTGAGTTCATCGCCCAGTGGAGGGAACTGCAGCTGGACGTTGTGCTGTGCCCTGTCCTGGGGCCTGCCTTCACCACAGGATACCCTGGGAAACTCCTCAGTAAGTGAGTTTGAAACCTTTCCTGGAGAGCAGAGGACAACGGTGGCAGAGACTGGACGGAAATGTCTGCTACCATGGAACTTCACCACCCACCAAAGTATTTTATGAGCATTAGGAAGGAAAAATAACTACTATAAAGCTATCTGAGCAGATGGAGACAGACGTAGGTGAAGTGATCTGCTGTCAGTTGTTTCTTGCAGTAGAACTTGGACCTGCAGATGACCAACCCTGTGCAATCTCTACTCCCAGCAGCAGCTAGTTCTCAGGGGCTTCAGTGGACTTGTAACGTGTAAGTTTGTAGGAGGGTATCACTACCTGCATCCTCTCTTCTGCTTCTCTCAGCTGCCATCTCCTCCACGATGCTCTACAATGTTTTGAACTTCCCTGCTGGGGTTGTACCCGTCAGCATGGTGACAGAGGCTGATGAGGAAGAGTTAAAGCTTTACCGAGGATGCTGTGATGACCCCTGGGACCAGACACTGAAACAGGTATGTGACATGGAACGTGGCGGAGCTGAGACTGCTGATGGATGTTCAAGTAACAGTTTCAATGAAATCAGGGGCTTTTAAATATTTCCATCAATATGGGCACACTGCAAAAAAAATCACCTCTTCTTTATGTATCCCTTGCAAATCCCTTTTCTCCCAAGCCCCAAAAACCTAAGTCATTACGCTTTGGGGAGTCAGGCTGGGGTACCACCCCCAGGCTGGATTATAGGCTGAAACCAGAAAGGAGTCATGCAGCAAGGCTTCTTTCAAGTAGGTCTTTGTGACAGCCACAGCCCACAGCATTGCACTGCACGTCCTTCCTGCTCTGTGACACAGGCCCAGGCTGTCAGCAGAGCCTGGATGAGGAGTGAGGATGCTGAAGGAAAAAGGATGTGGCTGCAAGACAGAGGTGGCCAGGGAGCGTGTGGGAAGGTGTCTTAAACACATTGCCCAATATTTAGCAACCATTTCTTCAAAGAAGCCTTCAAGAGCCTCTGTCCCAGTGCACTAATGCTGCTGGAATGGCAGGGCTCAGCCTCTAACCTCTCCCCTCTCTGGGACAAGCCACATGCCTAAGCCAAGTTTCCAAAAGCCAATGGAGGTCCAAGACCCTCCCCATAACTCCTCACCACTTGTGCCCACACTGCAGGCTGTGGCAGGAGCCGTGGGGCTGCCCGTGGCCGTGCAGTGCGTGGCCTTACCATGGAGAGAGGAGCTGTGTCTCCGCTTGATGAAGGAGGTGGAGACCCTCAGCCACATGAAGAGAGCGGCATAGCCTCCACGGTCCCACACCTGCAGGGCCAGAGGCAGAAGGGACGGTGCTGCACGACTTCTCCTTTGCAATAGGAAGCACAAAGATTACAACAAGGAGGGAAGGAGGAAGGAAAGGCCATTTCCTGACCATCCCCCTCCTTGCCAGTAAACACAGATCCTGCAAGGAAACGCAGAAGATGGGACTGTCTTAAGCCGCATTCAGATGATGATAAATCAATGAACTGCACCTTCCTGGAGGGATGGACATGGATGGGGTCTACCCTCATTTTCATCTGTGCTGCTTCTCCTAAGAGAAAAGGATTACAAAAGCTCAGCAGTGTTTTCTTGCTGGCACTGGAGTAACTTCATACAGATGTCAACTACAGGTTGCCCTGTAGGGAATGCAACCACACCTCCTACTCCTCCACCCCCTCCACCTCCCATCACTGTATTTTGCTCCCAAAAATAAAAAAGTAGCTCTTAAGCAACACTTATCATAAACTCTGGTAATCCTTCACTGATGGCTGTGATTGTATGAATGCAGTTATTACTCAAAATCACGTTGGATAACAAATGGCATTTAGCACAGGAGCGTTCACACCTCCTCTCTCAACCACAGCTTTCCCGTCCGTGAGGGACGGCAGCAGTCAGTGGGCATTTCCACAGCACCAAGCTCTTTTCGCCACCAGATCTCAAGCATCCCAAGCACGGTTCCAACCTCACAGCAGGGGCCATTATTAAGAACCTCTTATTTCAGGACCTTGGGCTGCTTTTCCAGGAGGTAGGAGACCAGCAGAGACGGATGCAACTCAATTATGCAGGTGGTGAGGTCTGGGAGAGAAAGGCTGAGATCCACGGATGGTGATTATTAACCCAAACCTGCTCATGTGGGACCAAAGCAGCCAGACAGGAGGGAGAGAGCAGCATCCACACAGCGCCATTCACCCTGTCCCAAGACAGACGGAAGGATAAATCATTCCCTCTGAGAAGTTCTCTGTCGCTTTCCTAGATTAAAGACCTCACTCTCAAACAGACAAATATTCAGGAGACTCCACAGCAAGCCTTTCTCATTTATTCTCCATCTTTCTGTTATAAAAGCAACTTCCTTTTGGTCATTTGAAAAATAAAAATAAATATAAAGCAGTTTTTCTCGCCCTGGGAACCAGGGGTATTTCTTGAGAGCCCACAGGTATGGCCTGTCGCCCCTTTTACATCCGACGCAGTTTGCAGAAATACATGGGTCCAAAGTTGGCTGTGAGGTGAGGCAGAACAAGCTCCCCCAGCCGGCAGCCCGAGAAGAAGGAAAACGTGTCCTGGAAGAGCGTCCTGAAGTAGCTCAAGTCCTCAACGTGGATCCTGATGTTGTACTCGGTTTCGGCAACTTCTACCGCTCTCTCGATCACGTGTTCGTTCTGCAGCGGGGAGATGGAGCAGGTAGAATACACCACCTCTCCTCCCGGCTTGGTGGCGAGGATCCCAGCCCTGCAGGCGAGATGAACACACACGTTGTCACGGGAAGAAGAGGACTGGGTGGGACACCAACGTTCCCACCCATCGAAACTGGGAAGCCAGCACGTAACTCACAGGAGGCAAGAGACAAACCTTGAGCTCCACAGGCTCAGCAGCCTCATCGTGTTACTGCAACTTGAGGAACGTTTTAGACCAGGGAAATATGGGTCAAATAGATGCTTAGATTGATAGGAGTAGTTCACATGGGAGAGACGCTACCAGAGAGCAGCTGGAAGGAGTAATCCTTCACTCACCTCCAAGGGAATGGGACAAGAGTAGGTACAGGGGAAGAGGCTCTCACAGTTTAAGCCCTGCCATGGGTCGCACTAAGCTGTTCCCTTATTGGCCCAGCTCGCAGTCACAAAGCAATAGGACAAGAGGAAATGGCCCCAATTTGCACCAGGGGAGGTTCAGATTGGACATTAGGAAGAATTTTTACACTGAAATGGTAAAAAGCATTGGGATGGGCTGCCCAGGGAAGTTCTTGAGGCACCATCCCTGGGGGTATTCAGAAGACGGGTTGACACAGTGCTTAGAGACATGGTTTAGTGATGTTTTTTTATCAGGGTTAGGTTGATGGTCAGACTAGATGATCTTAAAGGTCCCTTCCAACCTACCATTTTATGTCCTCCCATGATGTGGACACACAGGCATCTCCCCAGGCTGACTGCCAGGACCCAGGAGATCATGACACTGCATGATCTTCACAACACTATACCCATCCTATTCCTCAGGGAACCCTCCCTTTCTCCTATGGCTACTGCTGGAGACAGGAGGGACATCTAATCTCACCAAGAACTGCCATTCCAGAAAACTACCCCAAACCACCCGTGGTTTTCACATTTCCCAGCTGGGGACACAAAGTGAGCAGAGGTTTCAGTGCTGGCCATGGAGAGCTGCAACCACAGTGCAAAACAAGCACCAAAACAGCATCAAGTTCACTCACATCAGCAGCTGCAGCTGCAGCATGGGCAACATCTGGCGCTCCTTGGTTCTTCTCTTGTGGAAGATGTTGTTGTCCTGCTCCATGACAGAGTGCCTGTCCGTCGTGCAGGGCACATCCACCAGGACCTGCAGCAGCAGAGGTCTTACATCAACCCTGGGTCCAGGCCAAGCTCAGCGAGTCTCCCAGTGCAACCTGCCCCTTGCCCAACTTCTCCACCCTCCCCACACACCCAGCAGCTCCCGGCAACCTCCCTGGGTGATGGCGACAGGGCACAGGTGTGTGCCCACACTGAACCCCAACTTGTCTGGCTGCTTTTGCCTTTCGAGAATGTGTAAACAGACACAGGAATGGCCCAAAACATCTCGCTCTCGCACATGTCCTTCTTTAACGTTTCTACACCGTGTGTCTCCCTGGCAGACATTGCTGCAGCGCCTACGACTGCAACCATGCAAGGCCAGAGCTCCTGCAGTGACATCTCCCAGGGTAACAGACCCGGCTCCTGTGGCTGGATGTGGCTGAGAAACAAGAATTATCTAATCCTCATGTCTAACCCCTACCAAGTGAGGGACTAGAAAAGGATTTTTAAGGGTATTACATGGGTAAATAAAGGTATGACACTGGAAGCCCATATGCACCAGATCCTGCAGGAAGGGTATAGCTGGATGAAATATTGCTCCATATGCAGCTTAGTCTTCTCTCTTTACATTTAAGATTATGGAAAACCACATAATTATGCTGTAGGATAAGCCGCTGTCTTCCTCTGAAACAGGAGGGAAGTGAACTAAACGGGTTTATCTTCACCAGTTCCCCATCACCTACCTTATGGAAAGTGCCACCTTCCAGCTGCTCCCAGTCCCGTCCATCGTAGGATGTGACACTCACAGTTTCTGTGATTTCTCTGGGAATGTAGCTATGGAGAATCTGGTACAACCTCTTTGTCCGGGAGATGGAGACGTCGTTGGCCACCAGATGCCCTGAGAGGACAAAACAGGCACACGGGGAATGTCACTCTTGCAAAACCACACACTGATTCCCAACTCTTACAACTAGAGATGATCAATAGTCAGTTCATCAACAACTTGGATGAGGGAGTAGAGTGCACTATCAAGTTTGCTGATGACACAAACTGGGAGGAGCGGCTGGCACACCAGAAGGCTGTGCTGCCATCCAGCGGGACCTGGACAGGCTGGAGAGTTGGGTGAGGAGAAATTTAATGAAATATAACAAAAACAAGTGCAGAGTCTTGCATCTGGGCAAGAACAACCCCAGGTACCAGTATAGGTTGGGAAATGACCTGTTGGAGAGCAGCATAGGGGAAAGGGACCTGGGGATCCTGGTGGACAGCAGGATGACCATGAACCAGCACTGTGCCTTCATGGCCAAGAAGGCCAATGGCATCCTGGGGTGTATTAGAAGGGGGGTGGTTAGTAGGTCGTGAGAGGTTCTCCTCCCCCTCTACTCTGCCCTGGTTGAGA
>VZTM01001826.1:260085-298896 GCA_013400555.1 Jacana jacana | reverse complement strand
CCCCCCCCCCCCCCGTTCCGGCAGCGGGGACCCGCTCACCCACTTCTCTTTGTACCGGTACCGGCGCGGTCCCGCTCCCAGCCCCGGCGGCGGCGACCGCCCCCACCGCAGCAGCAGCGCCCCCGTTGCCGCCATCGCCGCCGCCATCGTCTTCCGGGGCGGGACCGGCACCGGCAACCGGCACCGCCTCCGAGGGGACAACCCCCGGCAGGGCTCTCCACGCTGCCCCGGGGAGGAGGAATCGGGTGTAGGCAGCGGGTGCTTGGAAAGGAGCCGGCGACAAAAGGGACCCTGCGGCGGGAGAAAGGATCCGCCAGCAAGAGGATGAGAGGCAGCTGTACTGCTCAAGAACAGCCACACGGAAGGGGTGGAGTGTTCTCACCTTGAAGACCAGCCCTGTCAAACACCCCTTCTCCCCGCTATTAAACACCCCGCTGGGAAGGAAAAGAGGCAGAGGATGAACATGACCCTTCCGCAGGTCAGCAGAAGGGGCTGCTGACTCGCTCAGAAAGGTTTTGGTTCCCCCAGGTGACCGTTCGTGCTCTGCTGAGGGTTTGAGGAGGCGGCACCACCACCGTGCCCATGTGGTTGTTTGCTCTGGGCAAGAACCTGAAGCCAACCGCAGTGTGGGTGCTCTTCCAGCCACTGGTGAAAATGGGTGACAGTGGGTGACAGGTGTCAGTTTTCCCTCAAAACTTCCTGTGTGAATGTTATTGGTCTTATGGGGCTTGGAAATAACCTTTGTGATTACAGCAGACAAATTCCTCCCTGTGGGGTCACATTCCAGCTGCACAAAAAGGACATTCCTACAAGTGAGGAGAAGCCTCTGACCCCAGCAAGCTGGACCCTGACCCCCTGCCCTGATTCCACAGAATCATCATGGTTGAGAAGGACCTCCAAGATCACCAAGTCAAACCATACAAACACAAAACCCCCCTACAATCCCAGCCACTAGAGCATCCCTGGAAGTGCCATAACTACACATTTCTTAAGTATGTCCAGAGATGGTGACCCAACCACCTCCCTGGGCAGGCTGTTCCAGTGCCTGACCACCCTCTCAGTAAATTCTTCCTAATATCCAATCTAAACCTCCTCTGCCACAACTTCAGACCCTTTCCTCTGGTCCTGTCATTATTCCCTTGGGAGAAGAGGCCAACAGCCACCTCTCTACAACCTCCTTTCAGGTAGCTGTAGAGGACAATGAGCTCTCCCATCAGCCTCCTCTTCTCCAAACTAAACATACCCAGTTCCCTCAGCCTCTGCTCTCCAGACCCCTCACCAGCTTGGTAGCTCTCCTCTGGACACACTCCAGCATTTCAACGTTCTTCTTGAAGCGAGGGGCCCAGAACAGGACTCGAGGTGAGGCCTCACCAGTGCTGAGTACTTCATCTTAACCCAATACAAGTCAGAAGCGCAAGGACCAGGCAACAAATGGAGGGAACTTTGAATGTTTAATATGGAAAACTACAGAACATCAACATGGTTTCTGCGCCACTGAGTGTCTTCCACAAGAAGAGCAGCAGTGACAGGCTGAGGCTCGGCCACTGCCAGGAGGGTGTTTCGTTTGTACCTGCCACGGAGGATGAACAGGCAGGAAACGGGACTGTGGATCCAGGAACTGCTACCACCAGCTGTGGAAGCAGATGGAAAACTGGGCCCACCTTCACTTCAGGCTCTTGAAGAGTTTGTGAGCAACCTGAAACGAGACAGAGCACTCAGTAACTCCTAGTTGAAGGTTGGAACATCAGCAGGGTGTTACCACCTGCCCCTTGGTTGTCTGGGCCGCTAACACACACACACGGCCCCACAGCCCTCCCCCCTTCTCAGCGTTTTGCCACAGGCTGAGATTTCTCACAAAGTTTCACCCCGGGTTAAAGCAATTTAACTTTCAAATGGCAAATACAACACTGAAACAGCAAAGTGTCATTTGCAGGGCAGAAGCAACGCATTTAACTTACTTAGCTGTTTAATAACCTACCAAATACCACCTAGAACTGTAATAACAAGGAGGAACCAAACATTTAAGAAGAAAAAGCCCCAAGACTCAGTTTTTCAGAGCTCACCGTGACTGAAGAGCCACGTTTCACACTTGAGCTGCCTGTGCTCTCAAAAGCACAGCTAAAGGCAGCTCTGCTCCCAGGACGGGCAGGGATGTTGCCTCCACAGGTGCAGCACTTACGCAGTGGTCCCTGGCGTGCAGGAAGTCAAAAAGCTCCTCTGTGCACTGCTCTTCTGTTTGGGACCTGGAGGAGACACGGGCGTCACACAGCTCCAGCCGCTCCCGCGCCTTCACGCATTTCTCCGACTGCTCGCAGTGCTCACGGATGGTGGTCAAAGGATCCTACAGAGACAGCGCTGCCATGAGAACAGGGAGACCCCGAAATGCCTCTTCCCCCTGCAGCCCTCGCATTATCAGGCAGCCATATATCCCGTATGTCCTCCCCTGGGAGCAAGGAGCCGCCGCCGAGGCCTGCCAGCTCCCTGCGTTAGGGAGACCCAGGCCCGCCTCGTTCCCGCTCTGCTTCTTACCACCAGCTCTTCTCCCTCCTCCTCCTGGGGAAAAGAAAAGAAAGCACAGCCGTTACCGACCGATCGACGGTCCAAGCGCCCGCCCGCAGGGCCCCGTCCCTTCCTGGCTCACCTCCGGTTCTCCGGCGTGAACGACGTTGTCCCGCAGCCCCATTGCTCCGCTGCCGCCCCACAGAAGGACTCGCCAGGGTCACCCACCGGAAGTGCGGGTCCCTACCCCGGAAGCGGAAGCGCGCCCACAGCGGTGCTAGGACCGCCTTCTCCCCGGGCAGTGCTTGAGGCCTGGGCGCTTCCCTTCCAAACATGGCAACCGGCACCAGCGATTGTTTCGAGATGGCAAAACTGCTCTGTTCCCGGCCTCCTCTTTGCCCCTCTTCCTGGGCATCCCAACCTTGCAGCCGGCTCCGCGCGTCTTCTGCCGGCCTTGCTGGGCGCGACCTCCCCAACATGGCCGCCCGCTCCCTCCTCCTCCTAATATGGCGGCGGCAGCAGCGCGCGGGCGGGAGCTGGCGGGGGTTGTCACTCCCCAAGATGGCGGCAGCGGCGGCGTCGCGGCAGCGCTGAGCAGGGCGATGGCGGCGGAGGGTCCAAGCAGCCTCTTGACGCTGAGCGCGGCGGCGGTGAGCCGCAGCATGGGGGCCCTGGAGCGGGACGTCTGGGGTAAGGCGGGGGCGGCGGGGGCGTGGCGTGGCGGTGGGGCCCGGGGCCTGCCCGCACCCTGCCGCCGTCTCCCTCTGGCTCTCTGCAGCGCTGCCCGGGCATCTCCTGCGGGGGGTCCTGCCGCTTCTCAGCGTCTTCCGACTCGAACGGGCCGAGGGAGCCGCGCGGAGAGCAGGTGACACCGGCGGGGATGGCGACAAAGCTTTGGGGGGGTGGAAAGGAGGAGCCCCCCCAAAACTGACGGGGGTGGACACCACACACATACACACACACTGATGGGGGATGCTTGGAGAGGTGACCCCACACCGGAGGGACCACCCAGCTGGGGAGAGGAACCCACGCAGGAGGGACACAATCGAAGAATGATGTGGGATTGGAAGGGACCTCTGGAGATCATCCAAGTCCTGCCGCCCTGCCGAAGCAGGTCCTCCTAGAGCAGGTGACGCCCCTCTCCAGGCTCGACATGGGAGGGGATGAACCCCTCTTCTAAGGAAGTGACACCCCCGGAGCTCAGTCACCAGCATCAGGTGTGGCCTGGCCACCCCTCAACACTCAAACCCTGGAGCCCCATCCCGTACCCAGGTAGGGTTCACACAGCGGTGTGGGCCCTGCTGTAACTCTGTGCCTTTTGAGGACCAATAAAACCTGCCATCTCTTATCTCCCACCCCTTAAAAGGTGGTGGTCTCCCCTCGCCTCAGAGCACCCTCCTTTTGCCACAGGGGTCTGGTTCTGCGCTGCCCTAGGGCTGCCCCTCATCTGCGAGCTCTGGGATGGGGGAGAAGGGGTGGAAGCGCCCGGTTGATGACTTCTCTTCCCCAGGCCTCTCAACGCAGCCCATCTGGCGCAAGCTGTGGGACGACGTGATGAAAACCAGGCCGCCCAACTCGGAGGTGAGGAGACGCTGCCGGCGGGAGAAGGGGCCACAACCCGGGTTTCTTCCACGAGGTTTTGGTGTGAAGCCAGAGGGTGCTGCCAGCCACCTCCGAGCGATGGCCGGCGCTCACAGAGCTCCGGACCAAGGCACGACCCTGGAATTACAATCGTTTTGGGAAGCGGGGCTGATAGAAGGAGGCGTAGTGTTACACCCACACCCGTCACCTCTCGACAGTGAGCTGGTGGAAGGATAAATCCCGTCTTTAGAGACGTAACTCTTGGGGAGATGGAGAATAAAAACAGTATCTTATATCATGCTTACACCTACGCTGGCAAAAATAAATGTACTGATGTCTTAGAAAGCACTAGAAAAATACTTAAGGAATAGTTTTACGTGGTTTTGCATGGGAAAAGCTGAAGCAGCTGCATTGCTTCAGCATGGCAGAAGAATAGCTAAGAGCTGATGTAATCACAGCCTATAAATAGACACTTGGGAAGGAATCTCCTGATGACGTGGTTTTTAAATAGGCAAAAAAAGTTAGAGCTGAGCTTCAGAGCGCTGAGCATGCTTTAACTAGGTCCAGAGCAGGGCGAAGAGATAGTAACGCTTTTTTTTCAACAAATACAACGAGGAAGGATGTTGAGACCTAGGAAGGGAGTCTCAGCTGCAGTAGCAGTAGGTGGTTTTGGACACCGTGTTTATCAGCTTAGCAGACTGCAATAATTGAGCTGCAAAAGACAGAAGGATCGTGGCTGACTTCTGTTAACACGCTCCTGTTGAATCGCTTTTACCCTGGTTGACTGAGGTAATTTAATTGCAGAATATAACCTGTTGGCGGAAGAAGTTCCTCGAAACGTTCTTCTCAAACGTCCTTCATGGCGTCCTGGATGTTGCCTCCGACTGGCGTCTCAACGACCAGCACTTTTCTCCACTGCTCCACAGTTCCCCACACGTTTCCCAGCTTACCCTCTGCAACATGCTGCAGGGCGCAGTGGAGCTCACTGCCGAGCACAACCAGGAAGTGCTTGAAAACCTGGCTCTTTCCCTGCGGGTCCTGAAGTTCCAGCACCTCCTCTCCTCCGACCAGCCCATCAGGCGGTCGCTGGTTTTACTTCTCCACCGGCTGATTCACCACGGCTCTGTCAGCCAAGTGTCCATGTATTCCTGGCCTGTTCCTGACACCGTTCTGCTCGTTCTCATTTTGAGCATGAGTGCTGGGTTCTGGCGCTCGGGAAATGCCCTTGCGTATCACAGCAGCCCGTGTGGCCTTTGCAGAGAGGAGGACAAAGCCCAAAGCCTGGGGTCAGCGCAAGAGCAAGCAGAGAGGGGACACTGCAACAAGAGGGAGTGGAGCGATGGTGAAGACCAGAAGGGATCCCCCAGGGCTCCACAGGAGGCTGATGCTGATGCAGAGGTCAATGGATCCAGGGCTGACGTTTGCCTGAACTCTGTCCTCTCCAGACCAAGAAGTCCTCTGCAAAACCAAGCATGTGAGGAGTCAAGCAGCGAGGTGCCCTGTGAGCACACCAGTGTTCAGGGAGGGTCTTCTCGTTGCGTCTCAGACCAGCTGTCCTGTCACCCCATCCTTAGAAAGACACGCAGGCGGCTGAAATCTGCAGTGGGGAGGAAACGTCGCTGCCTCAGACGAAGCAGGGGACCACATGCTGACCCAGAAGACCTGTATGATTTTGTTTTTACTGTTGCTAGAGAGGGTAATTCAGGGTTACTTGACAAAAACAGCACTGCAGAGGGAGAAAATGCTGAGAACTGGACTGGTTCCTCTCCAGGATCTCCATGCACTGGCCATGCTGGCTGTAAGAAAAGAGGAGGACCTGCTGGGATCCTTTCTCTGAAAGCTGCTCACCGCTTCCGAAGCGTGTCCACGCTGGAATTGTTCTCCATTCCTTTGACTGGGGAGACATGTCGGACTCTGAGTAACCTCCTGAGCTCCTGGGTGTCTTTAGAGAACTTGGTTCTGTCTTACAACGGTTAGTGGTATGAACAGGTTGCTGCCTTCTAGCCCATGTCTAACGGTCTGATTTACTGCTCAGATTTACCCTGGTTTTCTTTTTACTGGAATTGGCACTGTTAAGAGTGTTGGTACCTGATGTTGAGAACGGCATCAGTAGAGATGGTTAATGAGTGTGAGGACTCGGGAGGGAGAGAATGGGGCACTCCTGCCCCAGAACAGTCCCCAGCCTCGTGCTGAAATGCCATCCATAGAGTGAGGGGAAGCACCTGATCTCCTGTGTACACTGTCAGTGCTGTAGCTTAACGTGTGGATGTAGCAGTCTGGGAGTTCAGCCTTTGGCCTACGTTGTTTGGCCGTCGGTGCAGCTCCAGCTGCGTGTGCTGTGGTGCCTGTACAGGCACATCTAACACCTTTCTGTACAAATGCTGTTCCAGGCTTGGGTGCTAACATCTTCTGCATCCTCTCGGGGCTCCGGGCCCTCTCCCGCCACCCCGACTGCCACCTCCACGTGGTGCGCCTGAGCGACGTCTTCTCCCACATGCCTTGCATGGAGCTCGTTCGCTGCATCCTGAGCGCCTTTCCCCAGCTCCACACGCTCTCAGTCAGCTTCGACCTCAAAAATCAGCTGGAGGGGAACAGGCCAGAGGGGAACCCAGGCTGCAGCGAGGTAGAAATCCCAGGTAGGAATCATCATTCTGAGCCATGACCGGGACACAGCAGACACATAGAACCATAAAAGCTTGGCAAGCAGATTTGAACTCTAGGGTGTTACGTGGGGTGTAATTAAGCAATTACAGCCTCACCTTTCTGATTTAGATGGCGTTGCAGTTTGTCATTTTTAGTTTGTGACATGCTCTGTGGAGCCCAAGTCTTGGACAAAGCATGTCGTTTGCTCTACCCCAACCTGCTGCAACGTCAGCTTTGTACAGGGCCTGTTGTAACTTGCAGTGATTGTCCACGCAGCCCACAGCACTGTATCCCACCAGATTGGTTGGGAGCTTCTGCTTTGTCCACCCTGTTGTCTGTGAGGGTCTAAGCTCGAGATGGACCCTTAAACAGAGGAAAAGCATCTCTTGATCGTTGCAACACCACAGGTGATGGCAAAGCACTGCCCAAAGCTCTGGATTACAGTCTGGGAATTACAGCAGCATCTTCTCAGCCCACAGGTCTCATTGCCCTTGAATGACTGGAAAAGCAAGTAAGCAAAGCTTGAGCGAGTACAGAGTGGGGTCAGTGAAGAGCTGTGCTCTGGGAAGACGCTGACTGGCTTGTGCGCACAGGGTGACCTTTTCTCAAACGTTGTCACCGCTGGAATGCAGTAGAAACTGATGGCCCTGTGGTCTGGCAGGAGCCCTGAAACGAGCCTTAAGCAATCTGTATTACTATAGGTCTGAGTTGCCACAGAGCTGTGTGAGGCAGGGTGCGTCACACAGGCACTTTCTGCAAACCTAAACAATAGTCCTGTCAAACAGAGACTTCCTGCTTGCTCTAGGACCTAGTTCCAGACCAAGCTCTTCAATTGCTCCTTGTTTTTCTTCACTTAGAGAGCTGCCTGGAGCAGCTGGAGATCCGATTCCCCAGGGAACCTCTGCACACCGTGCTTCTGCTGCCAGTGCTCAAGGCGTCCAAGTCCCTCCAGCAGTTGTCCCTTGACAGCGCCACACTGCCCTGTTCTCAGGAGCTTGGGTTCCTTTTGGAGGCACTCAAAGGTACTCTGCTAACCTGTAGGTAGCATCACTGTGACACACACAGTAGTTTCCTTGCTGTGATCTTCCATCCTTTAGCGTGAAGCCTGCTCAGGTGGGTCAATTTCTTCATGTGGACATCCCGAAATCTCCCAAGAAAAGGAAATGGGTGTCAGCCATCCCACTTTCTGTGCTGAGCATGTGAATGATCCTGCACAGCAGGTTGGTTCCTTTTTAATTACCCACAATCCAGCACAAATTACCTACAGTCTAACTCGGTTTCTGGGCGTTAGCTGGTAGCTGTGTCAGGGTCTTTTTATCCCAGGGCCGAACTGTACTTTAACTGAGAACTTGTTTTGCCTTTAGAGCGTACTCCAAATTTGAAGAAACTGAGCTTTCATGATATGAACTTGGCTGAGCACCAAAAAGAAGTTCTGCTTTTGCTTCAGGATCCTGTCCTGCAAGGTACAGCAGACCCATGGGAGCTATTGCTTGGAAAGGTGCTGCAGTTGGCTGCTTTTGGCTGGCAGAAGTTTTAAGAGGTGATCTTTGACTGTGTAAGGTTTAGCCAAATGTCACTGTCCCTGGAGCAGATCTGTAGCTGTTGGTAGTGGGAATGTGCCTGGTTCTTTGTGCCAGCAGGGCAGGGAGAAGAACAGCTGCAAAGCTGGTATCTGCTGCAGGGAACAGCCTGTAGTCCTAAAGACTTCTAACCTGCAGAGCACATCAGCCTTTAACTGGGTCAACTGGCAAAGCCACTTCCCTGGTGTGATCTCTGCTGTCTTCCTGTGACACAACTATGGTGCTGTTGTATGCAATCCACTGCTGGGGAAGCTTTGTTCTTGCGTACGGATTAGGGCCTGGAGCTGTCTGCAGGATGTAATTATGGAATAATGAAGCACATGGGGAGTACCAACATGTACTGTCAATCCATTTCTTCCGTAGAAATCACATTTTCCTTCTGCCGGCTGTTTGAAAGCTCTACTACTGAGTTTTTGTCAGAAATAATCAGTACACTGAAAAGAAATCCATCTCTGAAGAGCCTCAAACTGCCTGGGAATCGCCTTGGTACGTACTGTGATTGTTACTACAAGACCTTGACCTTAAACTAGATCTCTTGGAGATAACTTTGGGGTTGGAGTTAGGACCACTGGTAGCTGGTGACCTCTGTGCTGAACTTCACAGGTGAACAGGGTGGATTTAGCTCAGAAAATTAGGAGCATTGAGTTCATTTTTTAAAGGTAGGATTTCAGTTGCATTCAGCAATGTACCGAGAGCTCAGGTGCTGCGGGAATTCAGGTTGCTTTTCTCTGCAGCAAAAACAAGTGTCAGCAGGACTCCAGATCTTGCTACGTGCTGATCTATTTTCTACCCTTCAACAGGAAAGCAGATGCACTGCCTCTCATTCAGCAGCACAGGTTTTGCCCAAGTTTGGGCATTTTGTGCCTTAACAGCTGTTGGCAGCCACTGGAGGGATGGGAGTAAGTAAAGGAAGGGCTTGTGTCCAAGCAGCAGAACTGAATTTACAGAAATTCTAGGCTTCTTGGATCACAGGCCAAGTAGAAATGTTTGAGAAATGCTTTTCAGGTAAATCCAGAATATTCTTTTCAGGTTTTTTAATGAAATGAGAGAGGACAGCTTGGGATCACCTGAAATACATTTATTTTCTAAGGTTTCTGTTTAACCCTGTGCTTTTGTCCATTTTTAAAACAAAGCAGCACACTGACTGCTCAAGCAAAAGCAGGATTTTTCTAGTAAAGCAAACTGCCCAATCAGCAAACGTTTCCATTGCCTTAAACACTGTCTTCAGGGGGGGTGAACTTGCTCTCGGCCCCTGAGTGTGCAGAGATGAGCTCTTTTGCTGCAGGCACGTGCTCACAGCTTCTTTTCTGCACTATTATCCCAGCCCTGTGGCCATTTAAATATGACAGTTCGCATCTAACACCCATGTTTCTCCCCTCTTAGGGAATCACAGACTGGTTGCCCTTGCAGACATTTTCTCTGAGGACTCCTCCTCTTCTCTTTGCCAACTGGATGTCAGGTATTCTGCTGCTCTAAACACACTGAATTTTGCCTTTGGGAGAGCCAGAGCTGAACTGGGCTGGGACAGCAGGAGAAGCCTGAGCATGGTTTTGTTCCTTCATCACGGGAACCTGTGCCTAAGAAAAGCTTAGACAATGTGGCACTGAGCACATAAAACCTCAGGGACTCCCAGTCCCACTGTCCCTTTTAGAAATGGATCAAGCCCTGTCTTAAAAGTAGCTTTGCTTTGTTGCTCCTTTGGGAGGCTGCTGCGAGTCCTTCCTGTGCTGTAGGTTAGAACTAACATCCCTACATCCTGATGCTTGGGCATCAGCATGAATAGCTTTGTTCCCACTGCCCTGGAATAGGGAGAGAATGCTCTTACTGCCCCTGTCACATCCTATGAATGTCTCTGAATTCCTTTCATCTTCAACCTGAACTGCTGCTCTCTTCTTGAGCTCGAGTGGCCATAAAGGCAGGCAGTAACCTTCACAAAGCACATGAAGGGTGACATTTCTGCACTACTGCTACTACCGACTCTTGATTTTAGCCCCCCTCCCCCTCTTTATATCCTAATGGCTCAGGGTGTTGAGAGTACAGAGTTTTGACAATTAACTTAACCATGGACATTCCTACAGCAGCCTTGAGTCCTGAATTTGTATCTGTACACAGCTCTTACTATGCCTCTCACAAGGTTAAGTCCCCTGTGCATCTTCACACATCTGCACAGGGAAAGCGACCGTTCAGTCTCCTAGAAACCCCGGTGCCTGACACATGCTCCCCAGATTTCTCAGGTGAATGGTCACTTGCTGCTGAGGACTGCACTGGGCCAGGCCCCTCGGTCCAGGCAGTTGACAGCTGCTGCTGTGAGACCGAAGTGCTGCTGGCACTACTTAGGCAGCAGCTGGGGTCCAGACACATTTTAAGGCCACATATAGGTCTACTCAAGTCAGTAGTAAAAGAAGCCAGCAGGATGAGCTGAACTTCTCAGTGGCTACCACCATAGCTTTAAAAGCCTTCCAGCCCTTCATGCTACTGTGATTCAGTTTTGGTTTTCATCAAAACTAACAGACTACTCCCGCTTTGTATTGCTCGAAGTTATACTTTGCACTGAAACACCTTCAGCTTCTAAAAGGAACAGTAATTTAAACTGCTCAAATTGTAGCCTAGACTCTAAATTACTTTTTTTTTTGGTCCTCCTGTCCCTGAAAAAGCTCAAATTGCATCAAACCTGATGGGCTTCTGGAGTTCACAAAGAAGCTGGAAGGCCACATCCAGCAGAGAGGGGGCCAGATTCAGTTCACGCACCTCCGCCTCTTCCAGAATTGGCTGGACCAGGATGCTGAAACAGCTCAAGAAGCGCTTGGGCGTCTCAAAGCTGTGTGCAGTGTGGTCAATGACTCCTGGGACTCCTCCCAGGCCTTTGCCGACTACATCAGTGTCATGTGATGGATGCAGGAGCAGGAGAAAACCGATCAGCTTGAACCAAGCAGTTCTGTCCCTGGCCAGTAAGATTTATCTCGCAGCACAGGTGGGTTTTTTCACCCCAGGTCAAGCAGGGTACAGGCGATTGTGTCGCTTTTCAATTCATTTGAAGAAGGGGTACCACCATAAAGCGACACACAGGACCCTGTGGATCAACAGGCGCGTTTCCAGGTGATCTAAGTCCACCCTCTTCTCGATTGTTTTTTAAGTGGGACAGATACCAAATGAACTTCCGTGACTCCCTGCAGACCTCTGGACAAGCAGTTATTTATTTCTCTAGGTGGTGGTACAAATTTCATGTTGTTCCAGCCAGTTTCTCACCAACCACTGTCTCCATTGCTGGAGAGACTCAAGGCCGTCTGGCTGTGGTCCTTGGCAGCCAGCTCTAGGTGACCTTGCTTTTGAGCAGAGGTGTTGGACAATGTGACCTTGAGGTCCCTTCCAACTTCAACCATTCTGTGAAGTAAGAACTCCTCCCTTCACTTGCAGCAGAAAACAAGCTAAAAAAGACCCCAGCCTTGACCTTTTATATTTGGAAAATAAAGTAATTCTTTATGTACCACGTAGCCTGCTGTTTATTTTGCAGTCATTTATCAAGGTGATTGGGACAAGAATTCTTCTCACCCCTCTCCAGGGCCTGCAGTCATTTAACAGGAGTTTGGAATAGTTTGTCCTTTTCTAACGCTTTTATAATAAAAATATAATTAAAACCCATAATGTACTAAAGTGTGAATTTTATTACTGGCTTGTAATATGATCTAATTAAAACACTGCTAGATGCGGGGATCCTGCCCATAACAAAGCAAGTGGTTTTAGAAGTGGAGTTACCTTAACAGAGCCTGATTTCCTACTGCATCCATGATCTTTCAAGGCCAGATGTTCAACATAAAAGCTGAAAAACTTTTTTCCCTTGTAAAAATCTTCTTGTTCCTGAGCAATCAGCAAGGTTCACATTTCACAACAGAAATGGATCCTGCAAGGTTCTGATCAGCAGCTGTAAGCCAGAGCTGTCAAGGAAAAGAACATGACTGCACATCAAGTGCTATAAAACTGCAGGTTTAACTTAAACCCAGAGACACAACTTGGCTGATTAGAAGGCACAGACACCGGTAGCATGAGAACCAGCACTGACTGATCAAGCACACAGTCCAGTTATTCCCAGTCCCCAAAGGGCTGTTTTTCAGGCAGACAACACAACAGCAGAGAAAAAGCCACTGACTCCTTGCTGTTGCAGTTGACTGACCTCTCAGAAACCTCTCTCTGCTGTTCCACAGCCACACAACAATCCAGGGTGTACAGCTACCCACCCGCCCCTTTCCTTGAAAGGGATGAACGTAGAGGGGGCTGCCAGGGCAGCCTGCCCTTGCCCCCACAGGGGACAGTAACCTGTTAGGGAATCCCTCGCTGCTCCTCGTGGGAGTGGTGATGAAACGTAAAGGTGACAGCAGCATCCCATGCGGCTTTCAGCACGGAGTCCTGCAGCCCCCTCTTGTCGGCACAGTGGTTCCACTGGGAGAGGTCAGAGGTGCAGTCGGACCCTTCAGGAGGGGGCCGTACCTGGTGGCCGTTCACACAGCGACGGCACTTGATCCTGGAACAGAGTCAGTGCAGGTTGTTTACAATCCAGCCGCTTTGATTAACTCCGCTTCGCCTGCAACACTGGCAACTGTACTCTCAGGCAGGAGTAATTGCTACCCTGTTCCATAAACACAACCTCCTTCTGGTATGTATGACATAAGGAATGAGTCTCACATTTTGGAAACCCCGAGGCTGTGTGTGCTCCTCCTCCATGTTTAACCATGTAGGAAAGGTCCAGCAGGACCCAGGGAAAAGTCAGGAGTTTCTCCTGAAAGATAAGGGATGTTGCGTAAAGCAGACCTTGAGTGAACACCCCCACTGCTAACATGCTCTTAGCACTGTGTCAGGCTTCCTGAGTTCAAGAGAGCACACCACACTCCAAACCGCTCCATCCTGGCTCCCACCACAGCCACCAGGTTGTGCTCTGGCTGTTTCAGAGATGCCCTATTGAGCTGCCACATAAGGAGACAAAGAGCAGCAGCATCCCTGCCCGCAAAGCTCATTGCTATGCAGACAAGATACCTACAGAGAGCTAAGCTTTGAGTTGGCCTAAAATTAATCCTCCTCACTTCTCGCCTGTAACTAAGAGTCTTAACTTGCACAGTGAAGCATTTTCCTGCACTCCCTGTCCTCCTTCTCCTGGCTACAATAGCACAGGTCTCAGGAGTGGGGGAGAAGGGCAGGCAACAGGGAAGAGGATTCTGTCGGTCCCCAGAACAGCACTTGGGTTGGCCTCATGAATTATTCAGATACAGTAACCCTGGTAGCAGAAGCAGCTCAAGTTTGTGTGGAGATCACAACCCCCCAGGAAGAAAGCAGCAAGGAAGAACCAAGTTGGGTTCCACCAATCTGAACAGCTCTGATCAATTTTTCTCTCTCGTTAGCTGCGATACTTCACAGCCTCCAAACACAGGCAGCAACAGGAAAGTCTGCTCACTTGTCCAACCAGCACAGCTTTTTTTAAAACAGAAAGGGAGGACAGCAAGGAAGTGCTCATCTCCAGATGGTTAACAGCTTCAGAAGCAGAGATAGTTGAGGTCCTCTCTTTCTGAGCTTCTTCCTGCTGCCTGAGGAACCCCTGAATCAGTAGACCTTAATCACAGAGGATTTTTTTTGCTGACCTCATCCATTAGTCATTCAGTGTACTCACTTGTCATGGGTGTCACTGGTGGTGGTCTCATTCAGCGTGAAGAGCTCCTTCAGCTCCCCAAGTGAGAAGTGTCTTTCTACGTCCTGCTCTTCATCCACTACGCAGCTGCTGAGGGCCTTCTTGTGGGTCTGGCGTTGGAATATCTTCTCCTCTATGGTCCCAGTCTAGAGGAGAGAGAGTCAGAGATGAAGCAGAGTTGGGACACTGGTGTTAAAGGAGCACTACATTGGGAAAGTGTCACAGATCCACTGGCAGTCAGCTGTCAGGACCATTTAGTACCTTGCCAGACCAGTATAGATTACAGGCAAGTGCCATCTTCAACCGTGCCCCATTTGGTTGCTGATCTAGCCCAACTCTGCTTCGTCTTTCACCATGGCTACAGGAGTGGGTCTGACAGAGACATGGATGAGGAAGAGGTGGAGCTGCCACTTGTGGCTGGAGATCAGACACTGCACCAGCTTGTGCTGACAGGAGGAAGGGAAAGGAACCGAGCAGCTGTAGCCACTCCATGTAAAAAAAACACAACCCAAACCACCACCTCTCCCAAAAAACAGCAACAAGGGCTAGCCCTGGGCGACACGAGCATCAGCAGGATTTGCTGGTTCACCCACACACAGATCAATCCCACCCACTGTCTGGAGGGAGATGACTACTTCTGGAACAGATGTGCAGAAAGCCCAGTATGCTGCATTTTTATGGTAAAAATCTAAGAACAACACGTCTGTATTACATTTGTTTGCAAAACAAAGGAGGAGTGCGATTAGTCACATTCTGCAGACTGGTTTGGTTTGCTTGTTCTAAAAGCCAAGAGCTTCCCTGCTTCCAGAGGCAATCAGGTCAGAGAAAAAGCGGAACACCATAAGGAAAAAAGATGGGCAAAGAACATCTGTTTTGTCGAAGTAAAATAATCATTGATAGAAGAACACAAGCTTACCAAAAAAACTCAGAAAAAAATCCACAAAACAACAAACCAAATTCTCCCCCCAAGTCTGAACTAACGAGGTGAAGGTGAGCAAAGGCTGAGAGGGGACATTTCTGAGCAGGAACCACCACCAGCACTGCTGGACAGAGCATTACAGTGGCCTGAAGAGACTAGTGTCCTTTGTACTGCTCCTTTACAGAGCAGCTCCCCCACCTGCTAACTGGTAGCCCCATTCCAAAAGCTGCTCTAATTCTGGGAACATACTTGCTGCTCACTAAGTACACATACACCCAACCAAAACAGACTGCAGCCAGACTGAAAAACAACAACTTCGGCACCAGACGCCCCACGGAATCAAAGTCAGACGCCTAAATGACTTCAAAAGAACATCTTATCTGGAAAGCCACAGCTATTTCCATTTCTCAGAAACCAGTCACCATTAGAAACCAAGGCTTGCAGTAATGACCCTCCCCTCCGGATTGAACCTTCACAGTTTTCCACGGCAACACATCTAGGGGTAGGAAGCAGTTTGGTTCCAATCCATTCTAATCACTGACACAAACAGGAATTCCCCTTCTGGTCCCAGTCACAGCAGCTGCAGTCTGGGCTGCCACCAAGAACTCCGTGTTGCGGAGGTGAGAGGAGGAAGCACTCACCGAAAGCAGTCGATAGATGTAGCACGTCTTCTTCTGGCCATCTCGCCACACACGAGCCATGGCCTGCTCATCATTAGCTGGATTCCAGTCTGGGTCAAACATAACCAGTCTGTTAGCCCCGATCAGATTCAAACCACAGCCACCTGCTTTGCTGCTTAGCATGAAGATAAACTCGGGGCTCTGTGGAAAAAGACAGGTTTGGATTAAACTAATGAGGCAGACATTTTTTTTCTGGCAGGAGAGCTGCTCACATCTGGCAGGTTCTACTCACTGAGGGGCTGTTGAATCGCTCCACAACCTTTGCTCTTTTTTTAATGGACATGGTGCCATCCAGCCGGACGTATAAATACCTAGAATACACGGGATTTACTACAACCAGATTGCTGAGACCTTTAGAGCACCCTACTTAAAAGCAAAACCAGCTCTGTAACAAGGGCCTGGGCTTTAGGAGCCTTTGCAGAGGGACACAGCTTTCCTGCTGAGCGACCCCAGTAGCCAAAGCACAAGCCACACCAGTGCCAACTCAGAAATATCTGAGGTAAAAGACAGATCACAAGTTCCTGCTGGTAGAAACTTTAAAAATAGCCAGTTTCTTTTATAGTGTAAGCTGCAAGTACAGTCTTGCAGGATTAAACAAATGAAGCCAAAAGACAAACCTCCTGTTCCTGCAGAGCTTTTCAAATAGGTCCAGTGTCTGAGTGTAGTTAGACACTAAAACCACCTTGTCGTTACTGGTGCTTTTTGTAACAGCAAGGATGTAGTCCAAAACCAGCATCTTTCCTGTAAAAAAAGGAAAGAAGAAAGCTAAAGCAGAAGTTCCCAAATTCCAGACCTTGGAGAGGCACTTGATAGAGATACAGTCTCATGGTTGCCTGTCCTAAGCAGCACATTTGTGCTGTTGAGTTCCATAGTACCTGAAAGCTGTGGTTCCACAGATTTGGTGCTGTAACCAGCAGGGAACAAGTCTAGGGCCCCCATAAAGCCTTCTTCCTCTTCCACACACTTATCATAGATAAGAGCAGGGTCTGGAGAACAAACAGAGATCAGACTGTGAAGTACACAAGGGAGACAAAAACAGAAAACCCCACAAAGAGTGCAAAACCCAGACATGCGGTTGCATGAGTGGAACAACTCACGATTGCAGAGCTTCTTCAGCGAAGTGATGGAAGAGAGAGATGACACACTGATTTTGCCCTCCTTCAGCTCCTCCACAGGCTTGGCTTGCTTCAGGAAGTTCTTATACAGCTCAGCTTGCAGAGGTGTAAGCCTGAAACAGAACAGGAGTTCTGCAGCCTCAGTCTGCCCCCAGACCAACCCCATCCTTCCTCCCCCATCTACACAATGTGTTCCTTTTATCTCCGGTACTCAATTCTTTAGTGACAGCACAGACAGTCTAGAACTGCCTCCAAAGCTGATGAGTAGAGCTTTGGTATCTCAGCCCAGAGCTAGAAGAAGAGAACCTTGCAGGTACACTGCACACCCCAGGGCTCTGCTGTACACAGCTGCCCCAAAGCACATCAGCTGGCTGGCAGAACCACCAGCTGTGGGTTGCCCATTTCTGCTTCAGGAGGAATAGCAACATATTGCCAATGGCTACAATCTCTTTCCTAGAGGGGAGCAGTCACCATAAACACCGAAGGGATTCTTGCAACTTTTTAGTCCTTCCTGTTGCTCTTCCCTTCTCCCAGGCATGGTATAAGCATTTGGGCTTTGTTGGTACCTGCAGCAGACCACCTGTTCTATCTTCACTGGCAGGTATTTGGAGAGGATGTCCGAAGTTCTTCGGATTAAACACCTGCAGAGAAAGAAATGAAGTTCAGATGCTGGGATGACATTAAAACCCTGTCTTATCACTATTATTCCTCATGAGCTAACCATAAATCACTGGTATCTTATCTACAAAGCCTGTACAGTACATGGCAAAGGCCAAGCACCCACCATCCACACTAGCCATGCTAAGAGGCCCTATCAGCACGTACTACAGAACCCAATAACTCCTCGCCTTTGTGAGGCTTCCAAATTTGCTTCATGAGATCTAGAGAGATCAGGCATGATCCCACCTAACCAAGTTCAGTGCCTTATGAGAGAAACTGAGCTCTTCCTCAGACTACCAACAGTGGCACATCAGTGGCACAAACAACAAACAAGGACAGGACTTAACTACCACACAGTATGGACATAATCCAAAGTAGGAGCTTGAAGCTTCCTGAGTAATAACTCAATAGCCACCCTCAGCCAAGATGAGTTAATTGCCTGGCCCAAGATTTCAGCATATACCCTTTGGGTATTTCCAGGGCGTTATACCCTTTGGGACTCTAGGAATGCCCCATGGAGCAGTCCTACGACAATTTAGAAAAGAAGGGATGGACTAGAAAAGGTACTGAACTGAGCAACCAGAATAAGTAAGAGGTGCAGGAACCCAGTTCTGCCAGGAAACACTGAAAATATCATATTATGAAACGCAAAGAAAGACAGCAGGGATATATGACAGCCCCAAAATCTGTCAAAGGCTGCTAAAGAAAGGAATAATCTGGTCTCCAAACCCATAAGCAGTAGGATGAGAAGTAACAGGCTTACACCGCAATAAGGAAGATTTATGTTACACATTAAGAGCATTTTCTAACTGCCAAGACAGTGATGCCCTGGAAAAGGTGTCCTGGGAATCTTTTCTGGGCTGAGCAAGGATTAAATAAAGGATGATTTAGGTCTAACACCTTCCACCTTGGGACAGCAAGATGGATTAGATGGATTAGACACCTTCTCCAGGCCCCTTCCAACCTTACATCTATGATTCCACATATCTTTGCATCACTGTTACGTTTGTAATTCCTATCAAATTCAACCAATTCATCTCTTACATGAATAGGGAAGGTGAAGCACAACAGTATCACTACTGTTACACAATATAGGACACAGACATCAACACAGCCAGGCACAAACAACCCTGAACACACATTTTACACCTCTTTTCTATCAACTATAAAAAGAAGTAAGTGCACTTCAAGAAGGTATAAGCTCTCCTCCTCCCAATGTTTCCTTTCTCTTAGACTTCTGCAAGCTGACCTGAGCCAAGGTCAGGGCTGTCTCTATGGAGAGGCTGTACTCAGTGTGAAATTCAATTTACTATGACTATCAACTACAGGATTGTATTTGTGATGGTTGCAAAAGTTCAGATTAGGAAAAAGAAGTGAAGATAGCATCAGTGCTGAGAATTCCAAAGAGTCTCTAGTAAGAGTTCTTACAGAGACAAGTAATCACCAGCAGATGCAATAAATTGGTTGTATTCATAAACAGAAAAGAAATCAGTTATTTATAAATACCAGAGATAAAAAAAGGAGAAATAAGACAGCATTTGACGTCACAGAAGTGCTTCTTTGGATTAAAAAATCACGTCTCTGACACTAGTACTCTAATCCCATTAGCCCTACAGTGCCAACACAGCTACGCAAGTGTGGCTGGACCCCTTTGTGACTTGAGCAAATCAACAGCAGAACTAAACAACACTCCTTATACTCATTCTGTCTGCCACTCAGCATCTGGGCTGGCTGGATCTCAAGTCGGACCTAGTTTACCCTGTAGTTATGTTAACAAAAGAATGCTGCCCAACTGTTCAGATGGCAGGAGAAAACAGAAACGTCAGAGTAAAAGCACGATTCAGTATCCGAGTACATTTACTTGGAGGTGGCTGCAGCTGACTGCCATTTCAACATCCTGTTTTTCAGACTCAAGCTACGTGCTATGTGGATTTCTTTGGCAAGAAGTATTTGTACAATCTCTTGCTGAACAGACCTAACTGGCAAAAAGAATTCATTACAGCTACAAGTGTGATTTGGAAAGATACCAGCCTATGCCAGGGGTTTATACGAAAACTTTGCAGAGAGAAGAGGGATAAAGTTCACCTGTTCACGATGCTGATCAGCTCTTTAAGCCTCTCTTCTCCTTTGTGTCGCTCAGCTTCACTTGCATCTGCATCTCTGCCTTTCAAGATGGGAATTTCAAAGTGTCTTTTAAATTCCTGTGCAGTACCTGTAGAAAACCAAATGAAAACATGACAACTACTACCAAATAAGCCTTGACCAGCACCCCGCAGCCCCAGTTATCATACCAAGAGCACAGGGCCCAGCAAATAAAATTCTTGCCTGTCAGTATGATTTGTTTGCTTTTCTGACCAGGAAAGGTTCAAACACAAGGCAGACAAATCTGGACAACAGAAAATGATTTTGTACTCCAAGCACAATGCACTGCCAAAGTCAGATAATTTTAGTTAAACCTGAGTCCAGTCAGGCATGTACTGTTTATGCTTACATTCCAGCTATAATTTTACTCCCGCATTTTGTCCTTGCAAACAACAGCACAGGAATTAGGCGTGCCTGTTCCAAAATTAATCAGTTGCTTATTACTGGTCACAGGCTGAAAAAATTACTACTGCATGCACACAACTTTGTTGGCAACAGTTACAGCATCAACTTCATCTCAGAGAGCAGGAACTGGAAGTACCAGGAGACTACTCTCACCCAAAGTGCAGATCAAGAGGGCAGGGGAAATCACATCAACTCCCTCCAATAACTACCCAAAACTGAAGCACATGGGAAAAAACAAATGTAGAACATCTACCATCCCAAATTCCTTAAGAAATCCCAAGGGCAGAATGGTTGAACAGAAAAAGATACACATGATGCACCTTACAGAGAGTAAGAATCTGATGAAAGGTGTTTAACTAGGGCTGTGAGTGCACTAGAATTAACGAGAAGCCACTTGCACTGGATGCCCAACAATCTGAGACAAGCACAGGTGACAAGTTACAGCAGCAGGAAAATGATTTACAGATTGGTTTATTTTCACTCCTTGACAGAAAAAATGACCTCTCTTGACAAAGACAAGCTGTTCCACCCTGGGAAGCAGCAGACCTGCTCCTAACCTGGTGATGCAGGAGAAGATGCAAAGACTACTCTCCTTTGCTTTCAAAATGAAAGCAGAGCTTGCAGTAGAGCATAGGAGCCAGAGACGGAACATTTCAGTCTGCTACACCAATAAATCCTGAAAATTCACACTAATAAGTGCTTCTGCTCCAGGCTCTTTTCTTTCTGTCTCAGGTAAGGTTAACTTCATATACGCAGGCCTCCCTCACCTTAAAAAGCAAGAGCAGCCTTAACTCCAAATGCTAGGCATCACCCTCAGCTTTCTCTCAGATTATCCGAGTTGCAGACCGCCAGAAATTCAGGCTTTGCTGCCCAAGTCTGCCACAAGGTACAACACTCTGCCTTGGACCAGTCACTTCAACCTCCTATGCCAGAAAGATGCAAGAGAGAGCAAGGAAAAGCTGTCTCCCAGGTTGCCTCTGGCACTTATGTGACTCAATGCAGAGAGCATGTTGTATCAAACCCCCCTCTCAACAGGGTCTCTCCTACAAACACAACACTCCTAACTTAGATTTCTGACTTTGCTCTAGCCTGGAAGTGTTGTGGGAAGTACCATTATGAGCTGGTTCTTCCTGCCCAACAACTCCTGCAGCATCTCCATGGGCTTATTGCCAGAGAAGCTCCAAGCCTAGGTGGACATTTTGGCTGACCAGTATAGGTACACAAGATCAGCCACATACCACTCGGGGTTATGTACTCATTTCACCGTAATAGTTGATTCCCTTTCCAATACACCTGTTAGACTGGTGTACTTCAAATGACAATCTTCTTGAAACAGAGCTCTGATGATAGACAGCTTCTAGAACAGGGAATCCTGATCTAGCCTCTAGATACGAACCGAAGGAGAGTAAGTCTCCAACCGGTACGTGACCTTTCCTCTCGTTAGTGTCTTGGTCACTGCTTTCACCAGCACTGGCAGCTGGGGGAGGCCTTGCCAGCAACTTCCCCCACACCCTCATTCTTCTCACACATTCACATCTTACCCAGGATGCCCGAATTGACGAAGTGCACCAGGCTGAAATATTCAAGCAGGTCATTCTGAATGGGGGTGCCTGAGATAAGGACTCGTCGAGGCGTATTTAAGCTGTTGAGAGCCTGGTATGTTTGGTTTTCAGAGTTCTTCAGTCTATGACCCTTTGAAAAAAAAAAAGAAAAAAAGGAATGAAGCTGATAAATCCAGTAGCCTTGCTGGGAGGCAGCTTGGAGATCCTCATCAAGATGGACATCTCGCCACTTTTGGTAGTGGACTGTCACATGTATTCAACCATTGTGCCATGCTTCTTTCAAAGGAAAGAATCTGGTGAGAAGCCATTACATGAGGAAACATAGTATTATAAGCTTCCCAGACCACGAAAAAACGAGTCACACCCAGGCAAGTGGGGCTACCATGAAAATAACAACTACCACATGGTCTGTAAGAACTGCTTCCTGTTCAAAGATTGGGACATTTTCAGCTGCTAACACTAGGCACCGAACTCTGGACAGGTAACAGTGCATCCCTCAAGGTCAAGATCACAAGCCATTCAGACCACCTTTATCCAGGACTGACAGGCCTTTGCACACTAATAAAAAGAGATTCTACACGTCTTACAAGGGTAATCTGAATACAGGCCCCATTTCCCATACCTGGGAAAAGCAACTTTATTAGCATCCCAGTGCCATGCTGTAAGACAAAGCGTAAGTTATGAGATGCTTTTTACAAGTGTCAGACCACCGGAGAGCAGAGTATTTACTGGGAACCTGCACTGAGAGGTGTGGACAGTCATGGACACAGAAGATAAAAGGTGGATAGGTGTTATACTTGTAAGGATGCTTGCTCTTTTCAAGCTCCTCTCAGCAAACACAAACCCAAACCACTGGGTGGCATCACTGTTTAACAAATCCTCTCTAACTGGTAGCAGATGACATCTTAACAGTGGCTGAGGCCCCTAGATTGATTGCTTCAAGGAGGCAGAGGGCATTTGTTTTCTTTTGTCCTTCAGATCATCTCTGGCTCTCACTACCTATAATCACAAATACAGAACAACAAATGAAAAAACAGCTCAATTTCAGCCATGTGAAAGCAGGGCTTGACAACCTAGGCTCAGCAAAGCTAGCTCCAGCAGGCAGCGAGCAGAGGGTCAAGCCAGGTCTGCCTCTTCTTGAAAAGCAGCACATGAGGTAACTCCTCACCCTCGTCTCCAGCCTCTGCCCCAAGCAGGAGGCAAGAGAGAGGGAAAGAGGGTCCTGCCACAAAAAAACCCCTTCAAACTTCCCCATGAGCACAGAATGAGATGGCCAGATAAAACAGCTGACTGCAGCCAAAACCACATGCAAGAGGAATCTGAATCACAGAATCACTGAGCTCCGGACAGACTTCGTGAGCCTCCAAATCCAAACTCCTGCTCAGAACAGAGCAGAGTTAAAAATTACTGGGCACAACATAAGGCCAGGCCAAACAAAGTTACTTCTCACTTTAGCAAAGGCAAAGACAGATGGAAACCAGATCAGTGAGCCAGGGCACTACTGTCCCAGGGGAAAGCCTCCTTCAGAGTCAGAGACAGGCAGTGGACCTCCTTTCTGCAACATACATGACATTGAGACTGCCCTAGTAGGTGCCCCCACCCTGCCAGGGACCTACAAAGTGGCCACTACTTGGATTTTCTTTGTCTCTCAGCTCCTGAAAACACCCTCTCTTGTTCAAGCTCACCCAATAGAGATGAGCCAATTACCCAGAGTCTCTCAAACATCAGAATCGTTGCTCTTCACAGCTAAACCTTGTTTCTCACTGACCTCCCTTGTTTTCATAGAATCACAGAATAGTTAGAATTGGAAAAGACCTTAAAGATCAAGTTTCCAACCCCTGCTGCTGTGGGCAGGGACACCTCCCACTAAAGGTGGGTTTAGGAAAAGAGAACCATTTTTGCCTGGATCTCAAGAACATATTAGGAACAGATTCTCCTTAGACATTCTTCTGTACCTCATCACATATGACCAGCCCAACACTGCCCTTCTGTAATGCCTCAGCATGGAGTCGGAAGGTCTCATAGGAGATGATCAGGATGGGTGAAGGCACTCGCAGGCCACGCTGGTTCATAAAGCCAACTGTAAATGGAAAGAGGAAAAAGGTAAGAGGGATAAGGAAAACTAGTAGAAAAGGGTTCAAGCTCTGTAGTCAAAACTTCTCCCTTAAAAATCTAGGAAAACCTGTCTGTTTTAACTCTCTGCAGCATCCCTTCCACGCTCATATCCATGCTCCCTTCCCCATGACTGTCTCTATTTCCATCCCCCTCCCATCTCTGCCCACTCCCTTCCTGGTGTCTGGCTGAAGCAAAAAAGAGGCACAGGGACTGCCCTAACTTAAGCACATGACTAGACTTCATTATTCCATGAGATCAACTATTACCAAATGTGCAAGGGTCTGATCTAAACACATTAGTGGAGAGACTTTCAGTCTCCAGAGCTCTAATGACAGCTCAGATGTTCACATCAGCTGCTGCAGTCTTCTTCCAGTGCAAGATTTTGACCTAAGCCAGCCAACCACACCATTTGCAAACATTGCTGTACCTAGTTTACGATCAATTTCTTCTTTGGAGCCTCCATCAATGGCCAGCGGCTGGATCCTTCCCCCCAGCCATTTCTCTACTTCATTGTACCAGTTTCTCACCAGGCTGGAGGGAGACACCACCATGGCTTTCTCTATTTCAGGCTTGCAGTCTGGACTTTGCCGGAGAAGCGTCCACATGAGTGTAATGCACTGCAGGGTTTTGCCCAGCCCCATTTCGTCTGCCATGATACAGCCATGACTCCCGGGGATCCGCCGGCTCGTCACACAGTCCCAGAGGAATTTCACTCCCTGCCAAAAAATTGGGTCTCTCAGAGCAGGATGGGGACATCAGCAGAATGACAACTTCATTACCGCAATGCACAGGACTGATAGTACAACAAACTGTGTAGCACATCCCTGGGGACATGCAGTGTTCTAATGAGACAGAGGGAAATCACCCAAGATGCAGCTAAAATGCAGCCATATCTGCTTTGGAACATTACTGGAGTCAACACCTACCTCTTAATATGCATGAAATTGTACTACATTTTAATTGTACAATTATAACTAGCTTCCTGACATGAATTCCCAGAAATTTCTACCCTTGACTCCGTGAGACAGGCCCAGGCCAGCAGCTAACCTGCACATATCGCTGCAAATAGGTAAATCATCTTAACAGCACTCAGTTACGTAGTTTCAAAAGCACAGAACCATACAGTGAGCAGAATTGTTCCTGCTGCCTGATTAACTGCCAGAATACCCTCAGCAGCCCTCACCGCTTCTGCCTAGAAGCGCAATGACTCACCTGGGTACTCAAGGTCCAAACCAGATTTAGCTTCAGAGAAGACACAGGGCTGAGGTTATAACCCACGTCACATGGTGGGAGAAGAGCTCAGCCTTGCATTAGGCTCTGACACATCACCAAAAGAGATTAAAAAAAAAAAAGGGGGGGGGGGGGAAGGGGGGGGGATGAGGAATAAAAGTAAAAAAAGAAAAAAAGAGAGAGACTCCACAAAATGTTCCTGTATCATGTGATGATAGAAATCCAGAGAACACCAGGATACTGTGCTGGGAACGTATGAGCTCCCTGCATAGTGTCAAGAGAGTAAGGAGTGAGGGACACAAGTGCACCTGGATAGATTCACCCCTCTGTTCCACTATTTAAGACTGGAAGGTAGAGCACCTTTACTTGCACTTTCAAAACCTGATCTTCTTTCTTAAGACCTTAAAATCAGGTTAATGAAATTTATTTAAGCCAGTTGCACAATTATGAAATACAGTACTGACTAAAAGAGTGCAGTTAAGGATCCAGCTGAGTAACCTTCCAGTAACTGGTCAAAAAAGACAAACAGAGAGTGAAGTTGTACGACAGTCTGGGAGCAACACCTAAATAAAGCAGCACAGGACTCTTAGCTGACAAGTCTTTTACTAGTCAAACTAGAACAGAGACTTTTTTTATCAGAGATATCTACCTGCACGAAACCAGACAGTGTGCCCAGGACCCCAACATAGCTATCATTACTTGACAAAAGCACCAGCAGGCAGTATCTTACCCCAAAACCAGAGTGCCTCCAGCTATGTAGCCACAGCAGAGCATTGCATTGGGTCACAGGTTCAGTACCAACTCTGAGATAAAAGTACAAGCTCTGAGCAGCCTGCAGCACTCTTTGAGCCATCTGAAGATCTCCCATGCAGGGACACATTTGGCTTGACCTGCTTAGCCTGCAAGATCAGCAATCACAGCTTCCATCTGTGCTGCCTCTAGGCTTAAATGATAATATACTGCATTTGTGATGAACTTCAAACTGTCCAGATACCTATGTTAGATGTTTTGAGATTAGTAACACTGTTTCAATAATATGATGTTGCACATATTTTCAACATAAAAAGTTTTTTGTCTCTCTCCACTGGTGAATTCCAAGTCTATATAGGTCACAGACAGCTCCCACCTATGAAGAGGACCCTTTGAATAAAACACAATGAAGTAGGAATCTATTCCGTACTGTTCTGGTACCAGAAAGTGAGAAATACCACAAAATACCAAGAAATACCATGATGCCAGAAAGAATAACTTCAGTGTTTCCTGGCTCAAAGACTGTGGATCCAAATAATTCTGCTGACCAGCAAAACACAGTGTGGACAATCTGCCTTGCCTAACACAAGCCTGGTCTGCAACATAACAAATTGCAACTATATCCCATCAGCATCCACGCAGAGTTCTACTCAGCAGAGCTGTATCTCCAGACTTCAAGACAAGCAAAGTCTGGACTTTAAGCCCTGACTCTGTGAGATCCCATCTCTCTGCAGAATCTGCTCTTTTCTTAGGGTAACACCGACGACACAAAAGTCAGTCCATGTGCTTTCCTAGACCTGTGCAACCAGCACCCAATGAGGAAACTCCCCCAGTGTCTGACCTACAAACACAGAGAACACACCTGTGAGTTAGGTCACATCACGTTTAGGCTGGGAGTGCTCTGACCCTGCTCTATCAGAGGCAAGAGAAATTTCTTACTCATAAAAAAAATCAGTAAATTTTCACATTTTTAAGGACAAAGAGGTCTGTTGTAATACTTCCATCATGTTCTCTTGCTTAACGCAGGACAGAGAATATTTGCAGTATTCAGGCTTCAAAGAGGATGGTTAAAACAAATGTTTCACTTTGCATTTGCAACAGACCAGAGCCTGTTAGACTGTCACAGACTGTTAGTCTGTGAGGTCTATGTAGACCTCACAGCTGGTGGGTAACAACTCCAGCAGAGGAACCACAGCTTTTTGAAAGGCTGCAAGTACTCCAGCCACACTCTCAGGTCCCAACGGAAAACTTACTTCTCTCTGATGGGGCCGTAGAACACGGCTGAGGACAGGATCCACCACAACATGGACAGGTGCTTTGTCCCTGCAGGAGGCAGTCAAGGAAGAAGACAGTGTGATTAATGAACTCAGCACAGCATATGTTTAGGTTTTTTTTTAAATCTCACTGCTCTACTGAGGACTCCCCAGTGGCACGAGGGAAGCAACTGCCAACAAGCAAGTGAAAAAGGGATTAATTCAGTTTTAAGAATGAAGTCACAGGGGCCTGATCTACAATCTAAAGCATTGGTGAAACCATGTATTTGGGCTGTGGCTAAAACAAGGGCAGAATGTGGTTCAGAGACACAGTTATAATGTCATTCTTACATTCCTCATTTCAGTAACAATACTGTAACTGCACCACCAGAGAGAGGAACTCCTTTATCTGTCCATGAAGATCCAGCTGACAGCCCTTTTAAGTTATAACAGAACTAAAGGAACTACTTCAGAATAAAAACTGTTAGGCAGCCTAATATTTGACTGTCAGTCATCTCCTTTTGTGTGTCCCTAGATGTTGATATTTCCTGACTAATGTCAAAGCCATAAGATTTTCTAAGCAGCTTCTCCATGTGTGCATCCCCATTCCCTGCAACAGGCTTAAGTTGTTGACGAGTGGGAGATGAAACAGCCTGTGGAAGAACACAACCAATCCAGCATGGGTACATTCCTCCTTTGATTGCTACCATACCCAGAACAATTCAGAGGCAGAATACTTGGAGCCGAACTTCCCTTGATGTTCAGACCCCAGCTCAGACATTGGGGAAGAAAGCACACAAACCTACACATACAAGGAGGTCAGAGCTGAAGCATTTGTGCCAGGTGATGACTCACTTGTCTATTTTCAGCTGGTCATGGGCACTCAGCAGCGGGGGCTCGTACAGAACCAGAGCTCCTTCCTCAAAGGGGTCATGGAGCGGACTCCTCAGCCCTGCCCGTTTGATACCCAGAGCACGCAAGCCCAGTGGCCCTGAAAGCAAACAAAGGCAAAACTCAAAGAACAACTTCTTCCTGGAAGAAAGCAGAGCCCTGCAGAAGAGTCTGATTACGTTTAGAAACAGTGAATTAATTGGGTGCTGGAGAGGAGATGCAGGCACAGCGAGTGCAGACAGCAAACCCACACAGGGCAGTTGTTTGCCAGCACTCTGCCAGCGCACAGAGGGCAGCTCTGCGGCAAGAATACAATGAAGGGAGCAGAGGCAAAGATGGAGCAACGGCACTGCCCACCACACTGGGTACATCAAAATGGGCATGACTGGGTGCAGCAGATGCCATATATGCCGGGACACAACAGGATAAGCTGGTGACCAACCGCTTCATCCCAGACCTGTGCCGCTGGCATCCAGCCATAAACAGGCACAATGTCTCCCTCAGCTATGTCTGGGCACCTGAGCTACTCCTAGGACCTAAAGAGGGTTGTTCTCATTTTCTCAAAGACAAGGGGGATTCCAGAATGTACATCCCAGCAGCACAATAAATACATTCCCACATACATAGCATATATTGGGTCAAATCCTCTTTTTGGATCTCCTAACGAAGACTTGGCCAGAGTTGTAACTTTTATGCAAAGTCCAGAAGTGATCTTTAACACTGATGATGTTTTACTATATCACAGTTAGCACCATGCTGCCATTACCTACTCTAGGGTATTATTTTTTCTCTGCTGAGCAATAGTAGATGTTTGGCCTTGAAGCCAATTTCTGTGAAAAGCAGAAAACAAAAATAAGTCCCTTTTCTGAGTATTGTATTTTGAAGTCACAGTTTTAGAATGGCAATGGATATAAAAAGAACATGCACAGAAAACCCTTTTCCCATCAAAATTCGGGCAACTGTGCAAGACTGGATTTGCTTGGGAAAGATTCAAGCAGGGTCAACTCGCCCACCACTTGACAAAGCTCCTCACAGAATGACAGCGTATCACAAGCTGAGGCAACAGTGCATGTACACCAAGAAACGAGCTCATCCCCCGATTAAAAGAGGAAGACAGCAGCCACAGAAGGCAGCTTCACCAGCTACAGTTCTGCTTCAGCCTCCTGACAAATCTGCTTTTAAACAAGCTAACTTCGTCAAACTCTTTTAGGGCTTGTCCTTTCACAGTCAGCATCTGCCTACAGACATACTTTTATAACTTAAAGTTGAATGTAACTGGCTGACTTTTGTCTGAATCTTTCAGCTGGAGGGTGAAGGGGGAGAAAGGGACAAGAACAAGCCCATTTGTTTCTGAGAACTTGTGTTTCACTGATTCAAACCAGCTGAGGCTTTGTACTTCAAAACTGCTTTGCTTTGAAGATCACCTTGAGACTCAACACACCAAGCCAAGCAGAAAGAAAGCTGGCACATCCTGTCTTTTTCACCTACAGCCTTGCCTGTTAGTAAGTACCACTAGGGTATTATTTAGACGGTAAACCTCCATCACTCGGAATTCATCTTGCTTTTTTATTTGCGATATGGTGCACAATCTTCTGGCACTACATCAAATACATAGCAGTAAGAATGCAAAATCCAATTCTGCAGTGTAGGATTATCCAAACTAAACACTAGTAAGAAATATGAAGACTTTGCTAATGTGCCAGTATTATTCTATTGGAATTAACTCAGGGTTTCTGGAACGTATGCATCAGTGCAAAAAATAACAATAATCCCCAGAGATATATTTGACAGGCCCAAGCATCATCTGTTTTACCCGAGTTAGACAACACAGACAAGCCTTAAACCTCCTCATCTTACCTTTATAATTTGGGATGGGGACTTTGAAGGGTTTGGACAAAATGCTGCGGATAAAAGCCTCCTAGGAATTCAGAAAGAAAACACGCTTAAGAACTCTGAAATAAGAGATTGCTCAAGAAGGCAACCCTAAGATATTTTATGAGAATTCATTTTGCCAAGTGCTCACAAGTCCCTCTATCTAATCTATCGACTCCAACTATTTCAAGAATATCCAAAAGGAAGAAAGTTACAAACCAGCACAATTCCCCCCACCAATTCTGGTTTTCAGAACTATTTTGCTCTCAGTTTTCTAAGGCGTGAAATTGATTTTTCAAAACTCCCATCTTCCAAAATCCACTGGCATTATTCACTTCTTTAAATGCTATTCCTTCCCCCTGCCTCAGTAATTCAGTCAGGCAATTCATTTCCTGTAAAGGAGCTGAGTTGCCTTTGTGGGAACATCAGTGCCGGATCAGCAAGCACCCAGCCTGTCCAGCACCTGGTCTCCAGCAGTGGAAGCCCAGAGATAACTTAGCAAGCAGACAGCACTTGAGCCATCTGCGTGGAAAGCTACCCACATTCCTGGGCACCGTCCTTCACCTACAACCCAAAGAACTCTTTTATTCAGAATTTCCATTACAGAAAGTTCCCTCACGACACCTCCCTCAACATGAAATGGTTGGAGCTAGCAAAAGGTCTTTGTGTAAGGCACTTCCATAACACCTCTGATTAAATGGGTTGGTGGAAGGATTTTGACTCCCTTGATGAATGAGCTCCGTATGCAACCCACCTGCAATGGTCTGCCACCAGTAACAATGCCTACTTTCACGGAGAGAGTGGTCAGCCAGTGGAATCAGCTGCCCAGGGAGGTGGTGGAGTCACCCTCCCTGACTGTGTTTAAGAGCAGATTAGATGTGGTGTTGAGGGATCTAGTGTAGGGGAGAACTTGTAGAGTAGGGCTGATGGTTGGACTTGATGATCCCAGGGGTCTCTTCCAACCTAAATGATTCTATGATTCTATGATTCTACTTACATGCTGACTGCTATCCAGGCAGTGAGGCCTATTGGTTAACTGAGCCAAGGGTTTCCGGAAGGGCGACCTGTAACATTCTCCACTCTCGGTCTCACTGACTGGCTTCTGTTTCTTCCGAGCCTGAAAAACAGAATCAAAACAAAACAACTCAGGGGCATCTGGTGAAACCAGAAGATAGATGCATCACTGTCACACTCAGTAAGCACCTAACCACCCAGCCAATCCACCCAGCCAGCCGAGCATCCCTGAACAGACCCAATCATTACTCACCTCCACTGCCAAAGGACAGAGCCAGCAACACCAAGGTCACCATGCCTTAAAGTTTAGCCAGCATGAGGCCTAATTTAATTTACTCTTCTAATTACAAAAATAGCTACTACCCTCCAACACAGGCTTGTACAAACTGAGATTTGTGCTTTGTTCCCTGCCCATCCCCTACATCCCTTAAAAAAAAAAGCAGAAGAAACAGCAAACTGAAGGGTCAGCAGGATAGAACAAACCACATCAAAGTCCCTAGAGGCTCCCACAGCATCTGTTTTTACACAGGTGAAAGGCCTCACACTGAAACCTAAATTTCAGACACTTGGCAAGGCATAATGATAAACAAGTCATTGATTTGTTTCCTGATTTAATACAGTCCTCTTCAGTCTGGAGGCATGGTTTTAATCACCTGCTGGCATAGAAAAGGGGAGTTGACACAGACAACACTACATGAGACTCTTCAACCTGTAAGACACGCAACACAGCATCATAATGCTCTGTTTTGACTTAAATGTCCATCTATTCCTAGCAACTATCCCGCTCACAAAACACGTGGAAGCTCTCCCAGAGATGTTTTCTTCCATGATTACAAAGCATCACATGTACACAACGAAGTCCTTCCACTAACTGCATGGTCAGACAGGGTTTTTCTCATCAACTGCTGAAAACGCCATAAACCTGGGGCCTGACTCTCAATCCCCAGCAGATCGGGGTGGTAACAACCTCCCATCAGGGACTGACCAGGCACCTCATCTCCCCTCACCCCCCTCATAGCTAGAGATGTTCCAGACGTCCCACCTGGCCGAGGCCGCCATGTCCCGAGTCCCCTTACTCACCGTCGGGGGGTGCCAGTCCCCGTCTTCTTCCTCCTCCTCCTCGCCCGCCTTTCTCTTGGCCAGCTGGCTGGGGGCCAGGCTCCTTCTCTGGAAAAGGGGCACAGAACAAACTCTCAGAGGGGGGGGCGGGTTGCGGCGGGTCCGGAGGGGACCGGTAGACCCCGCAGCCCGTCCCGGTGCCGGCCTGTCCCTCACCCACCATCGCCTCAGGGAGTAGGGGTTGGAAGGGGGGACGGTAACGTCCCGCGCGCCGAGCGGTTCGCGCGCGCCGGGAAGGAGGTGGGAAGGGCTCCGCCCCGCCTCTTCTCCGAGGCAACAGGCGCGGCCAAGCGAGCGTCGAGCGCGTATCGACCCGCTCGGGGCTCTGCTGGGGGTCAGGGGTGAGAGGAGGCGGACGGATAGACAGACAAACAGGCCCACTAGCAGCGGGGCGATGAGGGACAGCGCCTCCACTGGGGCTGATCCTCCATCCTTCGGCTGCTGGAAACCTCCCCTCTAGCTGCTAGAGTTGCCCCCCTGGCTGCTGGAACTGTCCCCGTACTTCCAGGCCGCGGGCAGAGGCCTCCCTGCAGCGCCCACCCTCCGTTACCTCAGACCCTCGGTGCCGTGGGTCAGGCGTTGGCAGGAGGATCGGCGCCATCTGCACTCAAAGGTGTGAGGAGGAGAGGTTGAGTCTTAAAATGAAGGGAGTGAGGCTGGTTGTGAAGGCAGAGCCCCATGGCTGTGGGGAGGGCTGGTAGCTGAATGGAGTTACTGGGTGTTGTGACAGAAGCAGGCGGGTGACCCTTCGCACTGAGGAAAGAGAGCTGTGGAGAGGGAGCTGCCTTCCCTTTACAGTTCTGTTTCAAAACAGGCGGGCACAATTTTACATTATTTTACATACTTGCCTCTTCAGAGAATGGCCCACCCTAAAGCCCTGATTATGGACCAGCAGCTGTCTGTGCACTCACTGGACAAGAAGACAACCCTTTGGTACATCCTGAAGGGTATTTGGGGGAGTTCAGTGGGAAAAGCAAACTCAGAGCAGTGGCAATTTGAGCATAGATTTGTTTTTCTTGAAAGAGAAAGGTGGGCTAGTCCTCAGGAAAGACTGAGGCTGTTCCTCTTCTGTGGATCACAGCTGGCATGATAATGAGGACTAGCGCTCACCAAGCATTTTAAAGGACAGACTTTTTAGAAATAGCAAAACCACAGCATTCTGGAGACATGCTGCTAAACTCTCCACCTGGCTACACAAGGGAAACCCCAAACAACTCCATGAAATAAGCCAAGTCCTCTGATCCATGCTGTTAACCCATCAGCAAGCCAGGAAAGCACCTTCCAGATGAGATTCCCACGCGGCTTGCGATACAAGATGTGCCTCTTGCAGGCCTCAGGGTGTATCATCTGGAGCCCATGGGTTCCTGGAGTCCTCAGAAGCTGACAGTGTTAATAGATCTTGAGAAACACAGCAAATCACCAGACGGCATTTGTGGAGAACCTGGGGACATGCAAGGAATGAAACATGACCTTCAGTGCAGTCCCACAGAGCAAACAAGTCAACATGCAACGCACTGCAGCTCGTAGAAGGACTTTGTCCTTCCTTCGTCCTCCAAGCAAGAAAAGGAGAAAGGGAAGGATGGATTTCCCCTTTGTTGGTTGTTTCCCTAGTAAACCTGGGAAATAAATTACATGCAAAAACTTAACTTCAGTTGTGTGCAGTTGCACATCTGACCTTAAACCTGGCTCCTTTAAAACATGGGCAATAAAATACAGGTATAAGATAAAGCCAAATTCTTGCCTGTACAGGACATGAGGTGTAAGTGGGCATAGATTCCCTGCAGCCATTTACACCTCCTGAATATCTAGTACCTTAACTTTACTTTTTTTCCCTGTCTTTTAAGTTCAAACCCATTTGTCAGTGTTTTATTCCCAAAGTGCTTTCAGAGCTCAGTGACGAATGTTAGATGTTGCAATTATTGGCTCACTGGGCAGAGAGTGGTTCTATAGGAAGGTAATTGGCTATTTTTCTTGGCATGAATAATATTCACATTAATAGCCTCCCTCACCATGGCTTTGAAAGCAATTCTGCTGCGTGCTTTTTTTGCCTGCCATGGGAACAGACACATTTTCTGGCCCAGGCCAGGCTGGGTCAATAATAAGAGGAAGGGGATGCAAAAATGCTCTTTTCCTGCTCCACGTGGAGTGACAAGAAAGATATTGGTAATCTTATACCCAACACAGAGCCGCTGAGGACTCCATCCTGCAACAGCTTTTCTCTTCTAACCTTTCATGACAAGTCCCAGAGGGAAATTTGGGGTGATGGTAACACCTGAGAGTGAGCAGCCCCCTCATAAGCCAACCACGCTGCATGCCTGAGACCAGGTGGACAAGCATGAGAGACATCCCCTTTCTTCCCAAAGAAACCAGCAGAGAGGTACAGCAGAAAGAGATATGTTGTTCATTCTCCAGCAGGGAAGACCAAAGGGCTTGCCCAAGGTGGTAGGAGCAGCCAGGGACAAGGTGCTCCTACCTTGTCAGAGAAAGGCGGGTCCCAGGAAAGACCCCACTCAGCCTTCTCTTTTCTGCTCTTCTCTGCAAACTGGCACCTTTAGGCAGAGGTTGAGTCCTCCCCTCTTCCCCCTTTCTAATTACACAATTTAGTCCTTTTCTAGCTGTAATCAGCTCCCATTTATACAGCCCTGAGAGATCACAGGATAATCACCATGGGAAATAATCCTGTGATTTCCCTTGTCATCTCTGCAGGATGCTGAGTCCCTCCAGTACCAGCAAGGAGAGGGGAGGGTGCCAAACATCCTCCTGAGGGCTCTACAGGATTAGGCCAAACAAGGGGTAAAAATAATATTAAAAATTTAAAATCATCAAACAGAGCCTGTCTTCCCCCATGCTGTGAACCTTCCTTCCTTCACCCTGCTGTGAACTCATGATACTCCCTCGGTGTCAGCCACCACTCAGTGGAACCTGGTGGACACGGTGCCTTTCCAGTGACCTCACTGATTTGTGGGATTTCCCTTTCTTTACACCCTTTTGTTTGTTTGTTTTTATGAAGCCCTTCCTTTTGCTGTGGAACGCAGGGCCTCCCCAGCTCCCCACAGAAACTTTTGAGAACGGCATTGCAGGAATTGGGGCCTCCTATCAAGCTCTTTGCAGACAGGAGTAAGGACAGGTCCTGCCTTCGAGAGCTTGTGACCTTTCTAGCTGCCCAAAAACAGCATGAGGGAGAGATAATGCGAGAAAATGTCTCCTGATGGAAGGACACCTCAGACCTTGTCCAACAGTTTCAGCCATTCTGCAATGAAAAGCAAAGGTGAAAATCTGTAATCACAGTAACAAGGGCAGTGCTACAGCTTTTACAAAATTCAGGGGTACCGCTTGGATCTTCTCAGGTGAAGCTCTGCAAGGACCAGGACTGCAGGATGAAGACCCTGGCACACCAGTTTAGCTTGGCCATATTCAGCTGGGAAACTAGTTAGATATCCTTCCAGTTAGTTCCTTTGCAAACCACGAGAGGGAAACTGAGTACAATCAGACCCCGTTGCTGTCAGTTGGAGTTGTGATCCCATTTCATCACTGCCAGAGACAGCTCAGCTGCCCTTCCACCAAAGCCACTTACTGAGAGAGGAAATATTAAGTTTTTTAAAAATATTAACTTCTAGGAGAAAAATCTTTTTCTCCTGTCTGGAGGTCGGGTGCCATTCAGCATGCTGGAGCTTCAGCAGCAAGGATCCAGCTTCAGCAGCAAGGATCCAGCTTCAGCAGCCAGGATCCAGCTTCAGCAGCCAGGATCTAGCTTCAGCAGCCAGGATCTAGCTTCAGCAGCAAGGATCCAGCTTCAGCAGCAAGGATCCAGCCTCAGCAGCCAGGATCTAGCTTCAGCAGCAAGGATCCAGCTTCAGCAGCCAGGATCCAGCCTCAGCAGCCAGGATCCAGCTACAGCAGCCAGGATCCAGCTTCAGCAGCCAGGATCCAGTACTGCTGCTGCTGCTTTCGGCACGTTTGCACGAATATCACCCGCAGGAAACCTGAGTCATAAGCCCAGACTGATGTGAGCCAGGTAGTTGACACGCTTCCCACCCCCGGCCGTCTGCCTGCTGAGCTGCCACTGCACTTCAGCACTTACAGCTGGGGCTTAGAAGCGAGGGGCTGTGGCTATGGGGTTGCCCCACATCCCACCCTGCTGTGCCCTCCATCTCAGCCCTACAGCACCCACTTACTTCACCCTGAACCCTGCTCTGTGGTGAGTGCACCTCAAAGCACAGCTCTCCTGTCCCGCAGCGGGGTGGCACAGCTGGGCGACCGCTGTCCGCTTTGGTCGTGGAGCCCTCTGCCATCATGCATTAAGTATTAGATTTCACAGTTTCTTTTGATTCTTTTATGTCTGCTGTCCCTTTGGCCCCAGTGGTACCAAATCCTTATTACTGTTAGAAGAGAAAAAATAAATCTTTGCTAATCTTGTTTATTTACAAAAAAAGATCCACAAAATCCTATTTCCTTGAAGCAGCAAAGGCAAAAGCAGCAGGGAAAAATCTCCACAGCCACTACTCCAGTGAGTTTTGAACCCCAGAAATGCTGCAGACCCAGCAGCATTCTTGTGCTTCCTTGTGGGTTTGATGCCCCCCTCTCCAAATACATCCTTGCCCCTGTGTTGGGAATCAAGATCCAAGATCACCTCCCCTTGAAGCCAGAGACCTCTGCACCACTGCACCATGCTGAGCCACAAGCCATGGGTTGTAAGCCATGTTGTAGAGAAGGGACTGGTGGTACAGAGACAGGAGAACATGCCTCATCCCAGCAGGGAAGTAGGAAGATGGGTGGCCTCCAGCTAATGCAACAATCTCCTGGAGGGAGTAAGCCCAGGGCTTTCTCCTTCCATGTTGTTGTTGCATCCAGTGTTAACAACAGTCTCCCTGTGCCTAATTTGGCATTAAGCAGCCAATTCCTTTTCAGGCTTCTGGCACTGGGTAAAGAGTATCTGGAAGCAGAAGCCACCCACCAGCCTGGGTTTAGCAACACTCACCTACAAAGCAATATCCCCCCACTCCAAGAAAACCGTCAGCTACGTGGGCGCTTTGGCTGCTTCCCACTCCCCGGGACGGCTCCCCGGGACGAGCCAGCCCTTCAATCGGGAGTAAGACTGTCCCTATGGGGTATTTCCCCCTGCACCACCTTTCCTTCTAATTTATTATTTTTGCCAAAATGTTTTTAAACATGCATGAGTCTGACTCAACAACCCAAAATATTTCATTTGATGCAAAGCATAATGTTCTGTTTTGTTTACAAGCTAATTAGCCAGTCTTATCTCCCTCACCTTTATAAGTACAGGCAAGCCAACAACACAACCTGCAAATGTTAAAAAGCCTGCTTTTAGGAAACATCAGAATCAAGCTGTGTTGGCACTTCCAAAAACACATCCCTCATTTCTTAAGGGGAGGATGGAAGGCCAAAACGACTTCCCAAATTCAGCTTGATGTTGCAAATTGGTTTAGCCCTGCTGAAAGTCCATTTTTGCAAGAAATTTACAATCAGTTGCAATTTTCCTTTCCAGGCTCAGATGTGTGCAGAGTACTCAGAGAGCTGCAGAACAAATCCAAGGGCAGTTCTCAGCCTTCTGGACCAGGGACAGCCCCTGATCCCACTGAGTCCTCACCACCCGCCCAGTACCACCACCAGAATTCTTTGGGTCTGCAATCAGGGGTGCTGCTCGTGGGTACAAACACACCTTTATGCAAATCCAGATTTTTCTGAGTCTGAATTTGAATGAATTTGAATTGAATGAATCAATCTGGGGCTGAAATAAATAAGATTGCAACCATCTTCCCATAACAACTACCTCCATCATGTTGTTTTTATGATCTACGGGGATCCCACTACGATCTACCCACCATAGTCAGTCTGGGTATGAAAGCTGAAAGACTATATGTGAATATATAATATATATACACACACACACTTACTTTCTGAGCAGCTGATCTACCAAACACCCTCCACCACATTTAAAAATACTGCTTATCAGTTTGCATGACTGAGAAAGACTTTTCTGCAAATGTCTGCTTTTTTCCAGGGCAGGAGGAATTGCCTCCCTCCCTGCAGCCTGAGCTCTGCAGAGACCAAGCACTGGCTTCCTTGGGAGAAGTCTGGCTCCTGCATATGATTTTTGTGGTTATAGAACCTCCAAGGGCCAGGAGCAGGGCTGGCTGGCTGGCAGCAGAGGTTCTCTCTACACCGAGACCTGAGTTTGAGGAAACCATCTTGGTGGTTGGTGGAGGTGCATCCCTTGGAAGACATCTTCTGAAGTGTGCATGGTCCCCAAACACTTCAGCTCCTCTATTTCAAGTGGGGCTGAAAGAGACTGAGTATAACACACCGGCAACGGGGCTTTCAGATTATTTTTTGCAGCAGTATTTGGTCTTCCCAGACCTTCCCACTACAGCACCAAGTTGCCCAAGATCCCACATGGCTCCAGTGAGCTCTAGGACCAACTTAGGAGCTCGCAGCATGGACCATGCAACCTTAAACACACCTGGTCTCCCTGGGTGGGCATGTTGCTGGGCTAATTAGGGATGTGTCACCCTCAACTGCGTGTGACTGCTCTCCCCAACCACTTTGCCTTTGCTTAGAGAAGTCCTTCCTCTGGCAAAAGGCAAAATGTTTTTCTCTCTGCACCTGATTAAATCTCAATAGAAAAAAAAATAATCTGGTTCCTATAAGTAAATGCTCAGGACAGAGGAAACATCATTTCATTGGGGCAATTAGCACAGTCTAATTAAACCCGTCTTCTGATCAGGCTCTGCTGATTAAGTGGGTTGCAGACACTCTGGATTATATTAACGAAATGAATCAGTTAATTACATGACAATCAATAAGAAGCAAAAAGTAGGACAAGCAATTTGCCTTTAAATGACCATCTAAATTTGTCAACATGATACACGTTGTAAGTGTTAAGGGAAGGGGCAGACGTGACAGATCTCTTAGGCACTAAGATAATCATTTCTGATAGCTGCAGTTCATGAAAAGCAAAGAACTTCCACCATATCCCTTAAATAAAAAAAAAAAAAAGGACTGTTTTTTTATAATAATATACAAAACAAGCCGGGCACTAGCCAACTCAGCTGCTGGGGTTGGGGGGGGGGGGGGACAAACCCGCCTCAA
>VZTM01001826.1:161282-260074 GCA_013400555.1 Jacana jacana | reverse complement strand
ACCCGCCTTCAAAAACTGAGCTCTTCAATAAATTGAAAGTCTTAGTTTGAAGTTGGAACCTAAAATGGCCAGCGTTGCTTTGAACCAGAGACATTGTGGTCTTCAGTGATTATCTGACTTAGAGCTCCCATCCAAATTGAAAACCGTGGTGAAGTGGGAGCTGGAAAATGACATTGTTAAAGAGGCAATTTTTGCCCTGAAAAGCTTACAGCCTGAATGGAAAGACTTAAAAAAAATAAAGGGGGAAACCTGTTTTGTGGAAAATACAGAAATATCTGTCGTTCTCATTTTGCAGGGTTCAAAGTGGGCAGACCATGAGGGATTTTCAGCATTTGCAATGAGTGTTTTTAATAGTTTGGTTTTTTTTTTTTAAAAAAAAAAACAAAAAAAAAACCAAAACAACAAACGAGATACCATTATCAAGATGGCTATTGAGAATTTCTCCTCGCTGAAAGCAAGCTTTTCAGTCAAGCAAAAAAGCAATAACATTTTCAAGAAAAAAAATACAGTGAAAATGTCATAAGAAATGAAACGTCTGACAAGCACAACAATCTTCCCAGCCCTGAAAAAAGGGATTGGGTATTTTACTTTTGACTTTCTGCTTTATGATTTTGGCTGTCTGGATAATGCAGAATTAAGAAGGTGTTTTTTGCTTCTTTGAGAGATAGAGACCTGGGGACTAGAAAGATGAGTCTTATCCCTAAACCATGCCTGCAATCACAGGCTCACTTAGGTGAGGAGGGACCTCTGGAGGTCTCTGGTCCAACCCCATGCTCCAAGCAGGGCCAGCTTCAAAGATTAAATCAGTTTGCTCTAGGGTGAGCTTTGAAGATCTCTGAGGGTGGACACACCGTCCCAGTCACAGAGAAATTGCACCCAAGTTTTCAGATTCCATGTTCACTCCCCTGTTGGAAAAACGTCCTAATGCCCCTCACTGCCCTGGGATTGTCATGGAAGAAAGAAATCCAGGAAGGTCAGCATATGCAGTGGCATTTACAGTCACAAAGGAAAAAGCCTCCAAATGAAAGAGGTGTGGGCCAGAGCTTTTTGAGACCTCCAGGCCCTGTCTGTCCACAGACTTCAGCAGGGACCTGAGTAATGGAGTGCGGGTGCTCTCCAGACCAGCCTCATCCAGACCGGCCGTGCGTAGACACTCAGCCCCACCACAGGCAGCCTCCAAGCCGTACTCCAAAGCTGTGATACCTGGTTTGTCATCCCTGTTTGTTTTCTCTCCCTTTCAGTCTGCTGGCAATTGCCTTTCTTGGGGCAAGGGGCTCACTTATGAGTCTCTGCAGCGACAAAGCAAGAAGGAAGAACCACAATGCCACAACCTGACCTGCCAGGCAAGGAATTCACTTGCCCTTTGTTGGCAATCATTTGCCATCTTGCACGGGAAGCGGATCAAGCTACTGGGGGATTTGAAGCTCCAAAAACCACTAGAAAAAAACCTCGAAACTGCCAGGAAGCAGAGGAGAGCGGATTGCAGTGAGACAGCTCGGCTGTCCCAGCGGCAGGTTTTACTGATGCTAAGAGCTCCAGGCTCCTGGAATTGCTTTCCCAAAGTCTCTCCAGCTGGCTGCTGAGGCAGAGCCTGCGGAGAGTTGAGGTAAATACCTTTCATCTTTTTTAAGCTTTATTTCCGAAGGAACCAGAATTATGTCGCTGTTCTCTTTTTTTCTTCCCAGCCCCCTAATAACTTTTAAATCCTTTCGCTGCTTGCACCAAATTTTTCACAGGGGAACCAAATGTGCAGTTCTGACAAGTCTGGAGTAAACAGGCAGCTGGGGAGAGGAGAAACTCTGCTCAATGCCTCTCGTTGACAGTCACCTCAGAGCACGAAACATCTCATTTCCCAGGCACCGTGGGGTCCAAGCAGAGCTCAGCCTCCAGGAGTAACTCAGTGGGAGATGGGCTGCACCGGTTCAGCCCAGCTGTCTCCCAAGTAAGTTGTTCTGCTTTACAGCAGTGTGCTCTCAGCAACACTCAAGCAGGCTGGTGTGCCAGCAGCCACAAAGAGTTGATTTCTGGCATGGAAGGAGGTTTGTACTCAGGTCCTCACCTGCTGGCGCCACCCCCTAAAGAGCTCTGCTACATCCCAGAGTGTATCATCAGGCACAAGCCGATGCATCAAGGAATCGCATCCCTCCTCTCCACACAGCTTCAATACTGTGCCCAGTTGTGGGTACCCAGTCTCAAGGTGAGAAGAGTGACCAGAGTTATCACAGCCCTCAAAAACAGGAAGCGTAGAAGGAGACTGAAAGCAACAGCGATGGCTTTAGTCTCAGGAAAGGGAAATAGGAGACCAATTTGCAAATTTGCAAAACGTTTGTGTGAAGAAGGGAGTCTTCTCTGTGACAACAGGAAGGGAAGGAAGTGGCAGGCTTCAGCTGCAGCCCAAGAGGATATAGGTTAGAAACTAAGGAAAAGCTTGCCGAGAGGAAAAATAGTCCTATTTGGACAGGGATGGCACTCTACTCTTGTAATTTTTAAGGACAAGCAATACACCTTTCAGCTGGGTTATGCTTGGTGTGGAGGTGACCTCTAGACCTGCCTCCCAACCTGATTTCTAGTTTTCCATGTGGAAGCCACCACCATGTGGAAGCCACCGTGAGGAGACCACCAGCAGCTTGCCGCACTGCCAGAAATAGATGGGCAGGATAGAAACCTTAGAAGAGAGGGTGAGAGTTTGCCAGCTTGCTGGTGTGCTCAGTGCTGCACAAAAACCAAGGACAACTCCTGCCCCATTGCTCTGGACAATAAGGACGCTTTGAATTCCAGATTATCATTCATGGCTACATTTCCTGTCTGTATTCAGGAAAACCTTGGGACTTCCCTCCGTGCCACAACTAAACTACAGTGAATTAGCATTTTAAAAGCTCTGCTGAATCTATATTTGGTAAGGACAGTGCAGCTGTTACTAATTTAGTCTTGGCCAAACCACTGCTGAACTAAATAGTAGAGAATTTCAGTCTGGATCTGGACTTTGCCACTTCTGTCCAGGGCAATTGACTGTCTGGTGTAAATCAGGGCTTTCAGCTGCACTCTCCCAGGAAGCACCCATCACACAGAGGGCAAATCTCCCTGCTTGCTAGAGCAAAGAGGACACTGCACCTACCCAAAATACATGTACAGTGCGTATGCAGGCACACACTGGACACTACCAGTGCCCCTCTGAACATCAGGAAGAAGCTTTTTCCCCTTCAAAGGCAGCCTACTAACTTGTTCTTCTTGGAGAGTCTTTTTTGAAGACGCAAGGACCCTAAGTCAGCTTATTGTGCCACACACAGGCTAATCAGCAAACCTGGCACGTTTGTGTGCAGAAAAGGGGGAAAAAAAAAACCCTTGATCACTACTTGCCTTTTACCTTAACCAAGCCTGCCTTGATCTCAGGAAACCCAGGGTGCTTGGAGTACAGAGGCACAAGTTCAAAGACACAGCAAGAAGTTAATCTGCAAGCAAAAGGTGCTCTTCAGGCAGGCGGGAAGAAGTAATTAGAAAGCACAGCTATTCCAAAGCTTCAATAAATGACATCAAGGCAGCCATTATACACTCACTAAAGCACAAGGGTCCTCCACTCCTGTCAATCAAGAAAAAACCCAAGACTGTAGACATGTGGGCCAGCCAGCAAAGGCAGGAACTGGTAGGGGTCCTTGACAATGCACCTGAGGAGCAGAAGACAGAAGTTCTGCAGGCGAGGCAGGAAACAAGCAGCTTCAGCTTCACATCTGCCAGGGCTTTTTTGTTGTCATTGTTTAGTTGTGGAGCTCCATGAGCTTTAGCTTTCCAGATGCATTGTGCCATTTTGGTGTTCCCCATCCAAAACATGCTGACTTTTTAGTTCAGCATTTTGGTTATTATGTCATTTCACCTTCAAAAGCTACAGCCTGGCCCACTCTGGTCCTGGGAAGCCTGATGACAAATCAGAGGGCGCTTATGCTTCTGTATCTCCCAGCTCCATGCAAATGTAATGCTGGATTCAGGATCCTGTTGCTTCAAAACTGCAGATGCAGAGGGACATTCCCTTCTGCATAATTCTTCCATCTCTATCTTCTCGTCTGTAAAGTGCAGCTAATCATTGTACAGCTTTTGTCTGTTTAGGTTGTAAGCTCTGAGGGGGTATCCAAGGACACCGCGCCTGAGGACCCCCTCCATCAGACAAACAGAAGATGACTTGCATGGGCTGAATGCAGGCAAGGTTGGCAGTGAGAGATGGCACCTCTTATCAGGAAAATTGATTCACAAAAGCCAAGAGGAGCAGCTTTCTCTCCAGCAAGCAACATCAGTACACGTATATAGGTCCAGAGCTAGTGTTTTTTCACTGCCTGCCTTTTCACCACCCTTCTCTACAACTCTCTCGTAGGAGAGCGTGACATTCAGAAAACTGCTACCAGACTCAGCCTTTTCACATCAGCAAGGCCTGAGTGCCACATGGGGGTGATGCAAACCCCAAACCCCTCTCCTACACCAGATGTGCGCCAGCTGCAGCTGAGCAGCACTAGCTACAACCCTCCGCTCGGCTGCCCCTGGCTGCAGGAGCAGGCAGAGGTTGTGGTACCCAGTTACAGCTGGGGAGGGCAGGAAGGGAAGGGGTGACACCAAGTAGCACAGCACATCCCTTCTGCAGACCAACAACTCCTCTCTCCTTCTCCCCCAGGCCCAGGAGGCACCAGCCACATTATGCAGTACGATGCCGCTTCTGATCTTTGAGGGCTCGGAGAATTGCCTGGACACTGAGCAGGCTCCTGCTGGAGTCTGGAAGATGCCCATGTGAGTGTGTGATCCCTGCTGTCACCCTCCGCTGTCAGCTCTGCTCACAGGCAGATCTCCATAAGCCTCCCGAGCCGATGAGGAGCTGGGGCTGCCGGCAACAGTAGGAGCTCTTTCCCCTACTGTAAGCACTGATCCCTCCTAAAACCTGAAGCGATTGCATTAATCACTTTGCTTCGAAGTAGGCCATGCTGAATGTGTTTGAGCCTGGCTGATAAAATGGGGAGAGGAAGAAGTGCAAGGAGATTAGAAAGGAATCGTGCTTAATTTGGGAACGTCTCTGAAGATTTATTCCAAAGCATGAAAGCCACGGAGAATGCTCCCGCCCAGAGATTAAAGATGCTCTGACTCACATCTCTGAGGCCTGACAATAGCTTATTCAGGAGATCTGCCTGCAGCCACGAGACAGAGGATACAGTTTTCCCAAAGCATTTCAATTTTCAGGAGAAAAAAAAAAAAGAAAAAAGACTAGACTTCATTAGTTTCACCAAATAACATGAGATGACATGGTCCCCATCTCTCCGAAAGCTGGCTATAGATCCCTGTGCTATTGTTGGCCTGAGAAAAAACACAGCCAGCGGTTGGTGACAACTTCTGAATCGCCACTTTCTGGCATTTCTTACTGCATTTGACCTCCAAACAAAAGCAGAGCTAAGAAGCCAGTGGAAGGCTGTTGCTGCTGAATGAGCAACCATCACCTCTTTCCTGTCATGGACCTTCATGTCCCCTTCCACAGAAGTGAAATCCAGGGGCTAAAGGTGTTCACCTGTTTTCTCATGTTGGCCCCTTCTAGGCCACCTGGCCCACTGAGCACTGGGGGGGTGTGTGGTGCCAGAACCTCAGCATTTCGTTCCCCACAAGCTCATGGTGGGCCCACTGTCTGTGCTAGCTCCGGGGGACCCTCCAAAGGAAAGAAGGCAGTACCTGCAAGAGAGTGCATGTAGGATTGGTCTTCCATTTGCAGCTTTGCTTCTCCCATCAGGAAGGGGATGGTGAGTTTGGGAGAGATGGATAGCAGGAACAGTGGGATTGCTGCCAATAAACCGCCCACACTGGAGATCCCTTTGGGAGTGCTGGTGTAACTGAGCCTTGGGGATGAGCAGCAGGAAACCTCCAGGGCATTGGGAAGAAGGAATCGGATTCAATGCTTGATGGTTGTGGGTGTGACTTTAACATCACCTCTTACAACTGGTGTAAGTATTCTCGAGGACCTTTGGGTAGATAACCTGGTGAAGATTTTGTGGCTAATGCTATTGACACCATCAAGGTGAAGGCTGATGTGAGGTGCTCCATCTGGAAGGTGTCAGCTCTTGTCTAGGGAGGTCAGGCTATTGCTGCAGAGAATGCTACCAGCAGAGTTCCTCAGCAGGACCCTGTATGGGGCTGCAACACCAGCAACTCAGGGGACAGGAGGACCAGAGGGCAGGAGAGCAGCCACAGTAGTGTATGGTCGATGCAGGAGAAATTCCTTTGCATCATTGTGCAGCAGATCATCTTCAATACAACATTACAGACAGTCGTTTCTGAGCAGCTGCCACTGATGCTCCTTGTTCTGTTCTCCAAGATAGCTGGAGCAGAGACAAACCCAGCCCCATACAAGGCTCTGCAGGGTTTGTTTTGATCTTCCTGCTGATGGAGAAGGACAGCCAGAGCCTGCTGAACAGAAAAGGCTGTGTACCAGCTCTCGGCGTCCAGGTAATTGTACTCATCTCCCATCCATCATCCTGGGTACAGCAGTCTCTGTTGCCAGACCTAATGCCCTTTATGCCATTTCTTTCATGGAACTGGCTTGAAATTGATTTTGAAACAGAAGCAAGAGGCTGTATCAATTTCCCCCTTGGAGGTGTGACAGTATGTCTGCTTTCTGCCAGGTTAAGTTATTTTTGTTCCCTGCTGTATATGTGTGTGTTTCCCTGGCTCTATTCACTGAGACAAGTATAAAGGATCCCATCTTTTGGAAGTCAAGCTGGTGGGGCAGAGAAGACAACTGATAACATGATGCAGCAGAATGACAGCCACTGAGACGTTTTACACTCTGTCCATCACCTGTACCCTCACCAGCTTTGCAAGGGTGAGGAAGAGATCTGAGGCAGATCCATTCTCTGCAGCTCAGTCAGCACTTTTCAAATAATGAAATTCACCTCCCAGGCCATGGTAGGAAACTCACATTAAAGGCTAATGCAGTTTCCTCCCCCATTAGAAGCCACCCCTACATCTCTAAGTAGTGCAAGGTCATAGGGCTGCTTTTTGATGTCTTTCTTGAAGTTCCTGGTTTCCAGTTTGTCTCTTTGACTAGAACCTATAACACTGAGAATTTTGAAAGAGGTGAGAGCCATGCCCATAGGTCCCCATGCTCTTCTACTGCTATACAGCAGGATTATGATCCTCTGTCTGGAGTTGGCATTGGAGATGGGATCCAAAATCAGAAGGCGGATAAGTTTGGGGGTTTTGTTTGGATTGATTTTCCAGATCACATTAATATTAAATACTAACAAAGCAATCAAGATTTCTCCTATTCTTAAGGAGGAACCTCATAGCACCATCTGATCTTGAAGACTCTTGTGAGTGTTCACACATCTGCCAGATCTGGTCCAGTTTGAGATATTGCCAGCTGGAGTGGACATAAACCTGCTGTGCTTATAGTCCACTCAGCCCCAGTCAGGATCCAGGCAAAGCTGGAGGAGCCTTTGCAAAGTTAGTCCATCCTCCTAAATCAGTCTGAAAATATGTTTGTTCAACCTGTGCTTTAAAACCTCCACAGAATCACAATCACAGAATGGTTGAGGTTGGCAGGGACCTCTGGATGTCATCTTGTAAAACAGTCCTGATCAGGCAAGACCATCTAGAGCTGGTTGCCCAGGACCATGTCCAGTCACCTTTTGAGAATCATCAAGGATGGAGACTTTCTACAACCTCTCTAGGCAACCTATTCTGGTGTTCAGTCACCACATTTTACTGTTGGTGCCTGGCATTGTTCTTCTCAGGTGCAGGACCTTGCATTTCCCCTTAGAGAACTCCATGAGGTTCCTGTCAGCCCATTTCTCCAGCCTGTTGAAGTCCCTCTGAATGGCAGCAGGACCCTCTGATGTATCAGTCACTCCTCCCAGTTTTGCATCACCAGCAAACTTGTCGAAGATCTTGAACAAGGCTGGGAGCCATATTGACCCCTGGGGTACACCGCTAGCTACTGACCTCCAACTAGACTTCATGCTGCTGATCATCACCCCTTGGGCATGGCCATTCAGACAGTTTTCAGTGCATCTTAACATCTGCTCATCTGTGGCACAGGAGAGGTCTTGCTTTTTTTCTGCAAATCTGTTGTCATGCTTCACTATCCTCTCTCTTGGGATTTTCTTCTTTCTTCCTCACTGCCTTTTGAAGCTTTCAAACAGTCCTTCCTTGCACCTGGCCAAACCTTGGTGCCACGTACAGAGAAAAGTGGGGACAGATGCTGTTTCTGATGATTTGCTCTGTCACTGAAGGGAATAGCCCTGGTGCGTAGCACAGGCTCGTTCAGCAGCGTTTCATGTCTCTGCATCTGAACCTCTTGTTTTCAGATTACTCTGGGGCTGGTTTTATTAGTGGCTGATTGAGTGGTCTCAGCATGGCTCTTGTGGAATACCCACATCTTCCGTTCACCACAGAGCAGATGGAAATGTTCTCAGTGAGACACTCATGCATATGCAATACCTACAGAGGAAAACATCTCTGCTCTTACTGCTGCTGCCAACAATGCTGCCTGTCAGCTCCTGGGTGAACTCAACTGATATTTATTTGGGCAGAATCAGAAAGGAGCATTGGCAGAAAACTCCCTAAGTCATATAAAAATGCCACTGATGCTTCTGGTGGAAAATCTTCAAATGGTGTAAATACCCCATTGAAATTGCTTTTTGGTGTTTTTTTTGTCACTGAGTGTTGAAATCTTGACAAAATGCTTAATAATAATAATAAAAAAATCCTTTGGAATGGTTTGCCCACCTTTTCAAAGACAGTGTGATTAATAAATAAAAGGGCTTCTTTCCACTTGAGCACCCCTTTATACCTGCTGGGGTCTTCTGGGTGAACAAGATTAAGGTATGAAAGACTTCAGGAAGCAAAACCACAAATAGATTGGGAAAGGACAGAGCATAAAAAAGAGTGCCAGACACTCTCATTTAGGGATCTTCTGGAATTGACATTAAGCCATTTTTGTGCTGCCCAGGGGTTATATGGCTAAAAAGTGACCTACGAAGCAGTCCTGTGATTAGAGAATCATGAATTTGGCACCCTCATGTTAGGAGGAATGAGAGAGCGAGGAAACAAACGGAACTGCTCTCTCACCAGCTGAAAATGGTCACTGGGGCTGATGCACCTGCACAGCATAAACACGTAGGGATTTATATGTAAGGCTGAGTGAATTATAACCTGGCACATTCCTGTTTGTTTGCAACGCAATAGACCAGCTCTCCTCTCCCACCTGCCATTCTTAATTAATGGGTAGCTGCTTTTTTGGAATATTAGAAAAGGAATCTTTGCCATCCATCATGTCAATTCTGTAACCACCATCCTGGATCCAGACTGTTCCTCCACTGATCACAAACATCCTAGAGTTAAAACTCTGGTGTTCTCAGCAAGACCCAAAAGCCATAAATGATTTTGTTTCAGCAGAAATTGAGATTTTCTTGGTCTGCCACATGCAGACACAAGTTTTTGTAAATGCCCTCCTGAAGCCTGTGGAATGCTGAATGGCCAACCAGTAAGGCGCCGGGCTCAGGCGGTGCTTGCATCGATTAGCTGAGCCCTGATTGATGTGTGGATGCTTTGTGCTTTGTTCTCTAATGCACTTCCAGCAGCACTAATAAAATTTCCTTTGAACAAGTGGGAACAGGTGATCACACAATTGTGTGTGTCTTGTCTGTCGGGATGATTCAGCCTCATGTTGTTGTCATAGCAGCGTGTCCCCACCACAGGCTCACATGTTGAGGTAGGGCTCTTCTGTATGTGCTGGTTTGCGATTTGCAAATAATAAACAAAACCCAGTGCCCTGCTTTGATAGAAGAGGATTTGCTCTGTTGTTGGAACTGTAACTGCATTTAAATGTGGTTTAAAGGAAAAGTGGAGTTGATTGTCAACAGCCTTAGGACACTCCTGTAAGGATTTCCAAGGATGAAAATGCAGCCTAGATTTGACTTTGATTTTAGGAGTCAAAGAAAAGAGCTGTTAAATTTGTTTCTATATCCTCTGGAGTGAGAGCTGGGTTCCCTCTCCTTCCAAAGGAGGGCAGGGCTGTGCCATTACTCATGTAGCATGACCCAAGGAGCAGGACTTGGTTATTTAACCAGTCCTGACACGTGGTGTTCTCCAGTCCCTGAGCCACAGGTCCACACCTCGCTCTGAGTGTGTGATCCCATCCTGCACAGGCACTGGGATCACTGCCTGAATCCTAAGTGGGATGCAAGGCTGTGGAGTGTGATGTCATGTCATGCAATGTCACATAATGCTGGCCTGATCACACTCCAGCTTGCCAGCTACTTAAATTTGCTCTTTGTCATGCTGGCCACACACCACAGCCCACAGGTAGGATTGGTTTCTAGAGGAGATCTCAAACAGCAGGGTGCCAGTGACGCATGACAAAACATTCCTCAAGAACTGAGCCTGCTGAAAAGACAGAACATTTCTAGCCTTATTTGTAGAAGTAGCCAAATCTGAAACCTGCAACTCCTCCATTGTTTCCCACATACACATAGGTGAATAGTCAGTGGGGCATTAACTATCTGAAGATGTTCAACCATGAAAGAAGCCCATGTGTAGTGTCACAGCAGCAACACTTGCAGAACTGACCAACTGTAACCAGTAGGAAGGTTCCATAGAATCATAGAATCATTCAGGTTGGAAGAGACCTTTGGGATCATCGACTCCAACTGTCAGCCCTACTCTACAAAGTTCTTCCCTACACCATATCCCCCAACACCACATCCAAACAACTCTTAAACAACGTCAGGGATGGTGACTCCACCACCTCCCTGGGCAGCTGATTCCAGTGCCTGACCACTCATAGTGACAGAAGAGTTTTTCCAGCCCCCGTTGGGACATGGCACCAGGCTTTGACTGTGCATGTGAAGGACTCGAGTATCACACACACATCCTGAGAGCCAAAAGGTCCTTGGAGAGGCAGAGGGATCACCTCTGCTAGGCAGAGGCTGGTTGTCAACACCCTTAGGACACCCCTGTAATCCTGTCAACACTTTTGAAGAGGTGTCTCTCCTTGCATCTGATCCCTGTGTCTTCATGCAAGTTCACATTGCCATCCATGGGGGCTGATCCTCAGTCGTGGTGGATCACCATCTGACTGATTCAACTTGCTCTCTACAGAGAGGGTCTGAGTAGCTGCTAATCCTCTTGAAGTTGATTTGAGCCAGTCATGGTTTGGGGCATGTGTTAAAACAACAGAATACATGCACAGAACGGATAAGGAAGAGGAGAGTGGAGATCCTAAAAGAACCCTACATCTAGGAGCAATCTGAGTGCCACTAATCTTCCTTCTTTTTCTGCCCTGGCAGACGGAGCCCAATGGGATTCAGGTGTCTAAGAAATTTTCAATCATATTTAAAAAGAGAGAGAGAGAGAGCATACTAGGAAATGGGATGGGATTGCACAGCGATGCTGTGACCTCCTTGTGCCCAGACTTCTGCCTTAAATTGGAAAAAAATTGCCAATTAATCTGACACCAAGGAAGTCATAGGCAACAAAACCATTTCACGTCTGCTCATTTCCCCCCATGACATGTAGTCCTCTCCACCTGGCTAATTGGAGAAAGCTTGCTAACAGCTCTCTGATGTGGGTTTAATTAAATACCTTTTGAATGTCCCGAGTGGTGGGAAAAGACAGTGGAATCATTCCAAGTCTGCCAGACTGAGGGACGGCTTCAAATCTGGGGCTTCTCATTTCATCGCCAAAAAAATACAGGCGCTGTGCGAGCAGTGGAGGATCTCTAATAACAGCAGAGCCAGAAACTAAAGGCTGACAACATCTGACTGTGGAAAGGAGGATACTCCACATCCCAGCAGTTCTTATAATCCTGCATAGAAGATGCTTGGTCATCCTGCGGCAAAGGAAGGGCTCTGAGGAAGGGGAGACACCTCTGCAAGGGACACCTGCAAGGTAAGAGTGCTGCTGTTGTGCCCCAAGATGAAGGGCTGCAGGTCCATAAAGGGGACAGAGCAGTAAAACATGGAGGAGAAGAGAGGAAGAAGATGTGCTCTGGAAGGGCACAGCCCAAGAGAGGAGCAGCAAGCGCCGGGTGTGTTGGAGCACAGCTCTGTCCCAAGTCCACAAGAGACATTTCAGCAGGTTGTTTCTGTTTGGTGGGTATACGCTGGTCTTGGTGCACTGTCTGAGAAGATGTGTTCCTGCCTGGGAATTGGGTCTCCCATGTGCTGGGACCATTAGTGCTCTAAATACAACGACTAAGCGTGATTGATTTTATGAGCTTTGGCACGTGGAGGTGAAGGTTGAACACGCCACGAGCACCAGGCAGACTGTGGGCCACGTAGATGCCCTTGCAGTGTAGCCAGACCCTAAGCCAAAGCCTCAGCCATAACACAACTCTCCCCATTTCTTTAAAACCCCCATTTTCTCCATCCCAGGAGGAGGCCGGGAGAGCAGCGTACAGGCTGAGCGCTGCAGGAGAGAGCTTGCAAATAATCTGAGAGCAAGAGAAGAAATTTCAATGAGACTTTGAAAGAGTCTATTTAGCTTATCAGAAAGGAGGTCAAGAGGTGATTTGATTACAGAGCATAAGTGCCGTCAGCGGAAGAAAACACCAGTTTCTAAAGAGCTTTTTAATCTATCAGAGAAAGCCGGAACAAGAGCCAGTAGCTGAGAGATGAAGCCAGACAAATGCAAATAAGACATGGGGAGCATATCTTTAGCAGAGAGGGAGATAAATGGAAAGAACAAACTCAAGGAGAATGGCACCCAGTATCTCTGTGTTCCTTCAACTGGGAGCTGAATGACAGCTTTAAGCCAGAGAAGGTCTGGGTTGGTTCCACGGTGGCCTCTAGGAACCTGTGGTATATGGACATATGTATAAAGTGGTGGCACTTCTTTGGCTCTTAAAAGTGAGAAAATCTTGGTTCCTTGCTCTTATGGGAGCAGAAAAATGTTTGAGCACAGGCTTTGGGCAAAGCTGGTTCAGCCACCAGGAAGAGCCCAGCTTAATGTTCTTGGTTTCTAAGTCAAAACTGTATCCTGGGGGCCTGGGCTTGCAGAGGCTTGGTGACCTGAGCCTGTTTGGTGATCCTCCTGGCAACAGACCAGCCACATCCTGGTGAGGAATTCCAGCCTAGTGGAACTAAAAGCTCTGCTATGGGTAGGAATTAAGGCATTGCCAATTAAGAGTATAAATTAAAAAAAAAGATGTAGCAGAAGTCCATCCCATCCCGCAGCTGTGCCTGGCACTGGTGGGGAATGCCAGCAGGGGCTTAGGGTGAGGAAAAACAAGGCTGGAGTGATCCTTACTTTGAATTTCTTTCTCATTTCCAGCAGTTTGTGGCTGATGGACTCCTGAAGTGGAGGCTGACAGACAGGTATTAAAGGCCCTGAAGGAGGCTTTGCCCATGAAATTCTCAGGCTGCTTTTGGATCTATTACACTTTTGCCTGGAGCAGTAACATTCATAATATAGTAACTCAGTGTTTGAAAATGTACATCCTTTTGCTTGTTTCAAATCCTCTGATCCTCTCACTGGTAACCTTTTTTATTTGTGTGTGTGTGAGGAGCACAACATACTTACTAATCACCACTTCTTTGTGCTGTTCAAGATTGTTGAGGCTTCTCTCCCTCCCTCCTGGATATTTAGGGCAAGGTATCCTGGTGGAGTTAGTCCCCTCCTGTAGTCACAGTGGCATATCCCTTGCCATCGGTAGATGTGACACACCAGCCCATCAAGGTGTTGGTCACCACCAGAGGCTCAAAAGAGGCACATGTTAGAGCCATGCTCCAGAGCTGGATAACAAAAGGTGGGGAGACTATATACATAATATAGACTAAATACAGCTTATCCTGAATTGGCCAGGAAAATTCTTCTTTTTTATTTGCACTATTTCTGACCCCAGCTTCTCTGGGAGAATGGACACTCAGCTCAAGCAAAAGAACTTCCCAGCACTAATTTCTGTGTTTCTCATTTGAATCTCTCCTGTTTGATGATAAGAGAGGGTTTCTAAGCCTGCATCCTCCAGGGATGCCTGGGCAGCTACCTCTTTGTTATTGCTGTGTTTTCTCCTTTTTCTCTGTGCAGCTGTGTTCAATAAAGGACAACTTTTAACAAACAAACCAAGCAAACCCTTTTTGGCCCAGGGGCTATTTGCTGGTGAAACCAGAATTCAAATATTTACCACTTGGATGTGAAAGAAATTCCTGGGTTATTCTGTCTGGCAAATAAAGCAGCTTGTTCAGCATTGAGTTGAAGTCCGGGTTAAGTCTTGGAAATAATTTCATATCAGCAATGGGTATTTACTAGTGAGTAAGTAAATTCTACCTCAACTGAACCCATCTTCGTTCTTCTCTACTCCATGGGCTGATGTGATGAGGGTCAATAGGTGGGAGAAGTGTCACAAGTGGATCACCCTGCCAGATGTTTGCTAAAGCTTGCTGAAAGCAGGTAACCTGACTCAAACAAATAAAAAGAAATTAAAAAAAAAAAAAGAGAAAACACTGTGAGTCAGTCCACATACTTTTTTTTTTTAAATGGTTCTAAAAATAATTTTAAAAATCCTGTTTGATACATCAGCATTTTTTCATTTAAATGTTTAATCTTTTAAATTCAATTAATTTAATTTATAAACTATAAGTTCAAATAGGAGTTAACTAGCTAACAAGAAAATAAAACACATCAGGGTATCTAAAGGAAACATATTACTTGACCCATGCTGAGAGTTAAGTAGTTTGGGAGTGCAACAAAAGTCAATGTTGAGCTTTCCAATCCAGCCCATGCTTGGAAAGACTTTTCAGCTCCTGAAAGGTATGTCGGTTGGGACAGCTGTTTCCTGTATTTGTTTGGGTGGGAAACTGGAGTGAATAATCCTGCCTGCTCAAGTCATTAGGAGTGCATGGGAATTTTCTATACTGCTTGTTACAAAACAGCACGTGCTGATTTTCCGTCGGAAAATTAGACCACCAATTCCCAGCTGGACCAACTAGGAGATAGTCTTGACACGGAAGAATTTGCGGTGTAAATACACAGACCAAAGATTGTTAGTCCTGTTTTACCAAGCACATAATAAAGAACAGAGCCTTACAAACTGGAATTTAATTATTTTGGTAAGAGCTAGAGAGCCTGTACAGAACTTAGCTTTGATGTTTTTGAACCTGCTTCTACCTTCAAGTAGATTGTCCTTCCTCCAAAAAGGAAAAAAAAATGCCCAAAATGTAACTTGACCTAATGGGCCTTTTCCTGAAGTATCTACTTAGGGGTGAGGGAAACACAATGTTAAATGTGGCTCTTCCACAGTTGTGTTTAATCACTCTTGTTCCTTGGAAGCCACATGAGGCTGTAAACATGGGGCCTGTAAACACATGAGGCTGTAAACACATGAGGCTGTAAACACGTGTAGACAGCAGCCATCTACAGACCATCCTGGTCCAGCTGGACTGTCCCTGCTCCCGCTCCCAGACATGCCACCCATCCAGAGTGTGTGGCAGGTTTGGCACAGGGTCCTGAGCACAGGTCAGTGGTGCCTCTTGGCATCCACATCGGCTTGTTTGATCAGCACCATCAATGCTGCCCTTCTGGAAAGCAGAAGTGACAAAGCCTGGCTTTATATGCATTCATGTTACCCCAGCCCTGTGACACTCGTGCCACATGGTGACCATCCCTGTGGGCAGCATCAAGTACATTAAAGAATCATAGAATCATTAGAATTGGAAGTGACCTTAAAGATCATCAAGTTCCAACCCCCCCGCCATGGGCAGGGACACTTCCCACTAGACCAGGTTGCTCAAAGCCTCATCCAGCCTGGTCTTGAACACTTCCAGGGATGGGGCATCCACAACTTCTCTGGGCAACCTGTTCCAGTGTCCCACCACCCTCACAGGAAATAATTTATTCCTCATATCTAATCTAAATCCCCCCTCTTTCAGTTTAAAACTATTACTCCTCATCCTATCACTACACTCCCTGATAAGGAGTCCCTCCCCATCTCTCCTTTATGTCCCTTTAGCCACTGGAAGGCCGCTATAAGGTCTCCCTGGAGCCTTTTCCAGGCTTCTCTTCTCCAACAACCCCAACTCTCTCAACCTGTCTTCATAGGAGATGTGCTCCAGCCCTCTGACCATTGTCATGGACCTCCACTGACCCCCAAGAAACAAGCCTTTCTCACTCTGGGTAATGGAACAACCAGTCTTGAGCTTCGTTCCTTTCCTCACCCCAGAGAGTAAATTTCAAGGGTTTGAAACAGTCATGTCCCTGGCTTCAAAAGGTAATAATCCACATTTCTTCAGTGTTGCTTTCCTCCAAGCCTTCAAACTTCAAACTCCAAGCCTCCAAGCCTTTCAAGATCATCAAACTTCATTTCCCAGTTTGGGGCTTCATCCCTGTCACTCTGGAGTTGTAAAAACCAAAGTAGAAAAGCAAGATGGGATTCTCAGCTCACCCTGAGACTGCCTGATGCTTTACCTGAAGCACCAGGTTTCATGAGACTCATGCTACAGCTCTTAAGGAAGGCAGTGCCAGCAGCCATGACACGACAGCATCCAAACACCATTTATCAAGCCAGTGTGGATTGCTTTCGGTGGTTTTTAATCTTTCCCAGGCTCTCTCAGGGAACAGCTTGGATCCTCCTGTGAACTGGAGAGTTCAGTCTCCCTCAGCAGACCCAAGATGTGGGCAGTTAACAGTGACAGGCTTTTCAGCAAGCACAGAATAAAGGGCTGGATTATTATTTTTATTTTTATTTTAAAGAGATGCTATTAGAGTTCTGGGAAGAGCCTGGACTCATTAAGTCTGCAGTCTCCGAAGTATTTATAGAGAGGAAAAGAGCGTAACTGGCTGAAACTCTTATTGTTGTAGTGAATGATCAATGCACTTATTCGCAGAGCTGTAGTGCCTGTGATTAATTCATAGTCAGAAATAATAGCAGAGTACCTGCTGCGTTGCTATTACCTTATCTCTGCCTCACTGGTTGATGCTCAGGTACAAGCGAAATCAACCCTTAATTACTTGGTTAAAAACCTGCCGGCTGCCAGGGAACAAATGGAATGATATGGCCACCTCTGTTGCCACATTTTACAGCTCCCAGAGACAGTTGAATGGAAGGAAATGCACTTCAAAGCCCCCCAAGAGTCAGTGCTGGCAGTAAATGCCTGGATGTGCCCCAAGGAGTGGTCAGGGACTGGGGTATGGCCAGCTGGAGGGAAATCTGCACTGGGAGCAAACTTCACACACAGGCGTAGGGCTGGGATATCTATCCTGCTTTCAAGAGGATGTTTACCATCCTGCTCAGATGCCTCTCACCTGTTCTACAGTCATCTGTGCTGTTCTCCATTTCTAGGAGAGAAGCTGCTGCCTTAAGACATTCCTGCCGTGCCTGGCCTGAAGCAGGAGTACCACTGTTTTCAGGCATTTGTCCCTGTAACGCTGCCTGGTGTTGCCTGGTGCTGCTGTGCAACACCCCCCCCCTCCAGCCAAGAGAACAGCCAATGTTGCCTACAGTCCCAGACAGACAAGCTCAACAGCAGCTGGCCAGCACTCATCACATCTTTGGAACTGTCTAGGGAGGCTAGAAGCATCCCATGGTCTCAGCCAAGCAGATTCAGTGACAGCTCTGAAGTCCTCTGAAGTCTGGTACGACACGGGAGCTCCAGGTAAGCACAGGAAAACTCTCACCCTCTCTCTCTCTACTTGGATGAATCCATCAGTGGGACACTGGGGCAAATATTCTCAGATGTTCTCCACTTCTGGACAGCCTTGACCATTAACGCCAGGACTGTGTCCCTCAGACAGGCCCAGAGATGACTTGTTCATTGGGTCACAGAATAATTTAGGTTGGAAGGAACCTTTCTGGAAGTCTCTGATTCAATAATCCTCAAAGAAGAACCAACTTAGATCACATTGCCCTGGGCATTCATCCAGCCAAGCCTTAGATATCTCTAAGGACTGAGATTCCTCACCTCTCTGGGCCCCTCTGTCAGTGTCTGACCATCCTGAGGGTATTTTTTTTTCCTAATGTCTATCTGGATTTTCACTTATCACAACTTCCACCCATTGCTCTCTTCTTTTCACTTAGCATCTCCCAGAAGAGTCTGACTCCGTCTTCTTAGAACCTTCCCACCTCAGTCAATGACTCAATCCTCAAAATTAATTTTAATTGTCCTTCCCTTGCTGCCTTGCTGGCTCTGCCAACATCAGAATAGCCAGCTCATATGGAGATGTCCCTGCACAGGGGTTCTCCAGGTGGGTTAGGGCATCTGTTTAGAGCCCAAACCTTCAGAGCTCTGTAATTTTGGAGAAGACATTCAGATGTCCTTGACAGGGCAGGCAGACGGGCTTGTTCATGCCGCAGTAGGACACTGCTGTGGGATGGAAGTGATTGCTTCTGAGCCACTCTCTTTAAGGACACAGGCAAATAAAAATGCAGGAGAAAATCAGCTGCGTTACATGGTGATGCTTTTAATTGCCTTGGCTAAATGGGAAATTAAACGCTGGAAACTTCAAGTCCTGTTTGATGTTTAGCATCCGTGTTCCAAAAGGACGGGTTCTCCGGGCACGGCTTTGGTACACCCAGGAAGCGTGAAATCACTCCCAAATTGCTCGACGTGTAAGGTAATTGGCCTCCATTGCCTGAAACGCTGTGGCTGCAGACTCGGAGAACAGACAACATCTCCCAAGTGGTACAAACTCTGATCAGAGACACCATGGGGACTGTTTAGTGCAGAGACCACCTACCGCTTCTGTGGAGGAGCTCAGTGCCTGGCAAGGTTGGGGAAATAAGTTCCTGCAGCAGAAGAGAAGAGAGATTTCCTATCATCAGCTCTGTGCCACACATGTTCCACTTTTTTCTTGTTATGCTCAACCAAGACACGTTTGATTTCATATCAGGAGAATTTGAAAAGAGAAAAGATGACGGGTTGAATGTAGCACGTGTTAAAGCATGATTGTTCTGCCATCCCTGACTGTGTTTAAGAGTAGATTGAATTGGTGTTGAGGGATATGGTGTAGGGGAGAACTTGTAGAGTAGGGCTGATGGTTGGACTCGATGATCCCAAGGGTCTCTTCGAGCCCAAATGATTCTATGATTCTATTCTATGATTCTATGCTCACAAAGGCTGCCATGCTTGGAGCTCTTCTCCCCCCACACAGGAATTTTTGTTCTTTGAAACAAGATCCATGATATCCCACCTGCTGGTTTTGTTTGTCTTGGTGGCCATTTCTACGCTCTCCAGCTCCACAATGACAATCTTCTGCTTGTCTCCAACAATAACACTATGGGCCCTGCACATCTGTTGAGAATGGTGGTGACAGGATGGGCCAAAGTGTGACCACCACGTGCAGCATAGATGCTCCAAGGCCAGACAGTCCTATCTCTCTTACTCTTTGTATGGACATGTCACATGCTGGGGGCCATTGTTGCTGCCTCTCCCAGTTCTCCCATGCCTTTGGAGAAGAAGGACTTTGAGGGTAGGGATGAAACACAGTCTTCTAGGTTCACGTTCATGGACTTACACAGTGACTCAGAGACATTCCCTGCTCTCTTATGTCCTTTCCTAATAACTTCTTGCAGCAACAGGAGGGGTCACAAGAGAGCTTTGCAAACATGCACGACTCCCCAGGGCCACAGTGCAGGGCTGAGATCCATTTCCAAGCTCACGGGGATTTAGCAGACACCCCCTCCTCACATGGTTTCAGGACCATCTCCCCACAGCTTCTGTATTCTCCAGAAGCCCAGAAACCCCCAGGGAAGGTGCAACAGCTCCCATCCTTCCACACTTCTCAAAGTTGTTTCATTAGCAATGTTCCTGGGTGCGATCTGCTGCCAGACTGCAGGAAATCTTGATAAGCTCACGTGATGTCAGGGTTTGGGAATCAGCACAATGGTCCCTCTCCACATACTTCACCCCTATGGTTTGATGCTGTTGGCCTCTCCTAATTTTCACTCTCCAAATATTCATTTAGACGTCAGGACCAGAGGATCAGCAGACAGTCTGCAAGACCCAAACAGTGCTGTGAGTCTTTTGGCAGGAGAAGAGAGCTGGTTGCCTTGAGAGGAGTCCTTCTCCTTCAGCTGAAGAAAAGAGAGAAAGTGATGTGTGCAATCTTGGGTATTTTTTTTATTTTCTGTTTTTTTTTTCACTCTGGGTACAAAATGCCAGAATTTGGAGTAGATCTTTGGAGATACATTAAAATCTGTTTAATAAAACTCAGGTCATCAGATCATCTTTTTTCAGTGGTTGATCACAATTGCATTGTTCATTAGGAGAACAGGGGAAGGATCTTTGTATCAGCATGCTGAAGAAAGCAAGAGGGGAAGGCATCCTGAGAGATCACCTAACCACCCTTCCCTGGTGTGCTCTCCTGGCATGTCCTCAGTGCATAAATCCACTTCTTTGGGGCAGAATTATTCACTTTTCTGTTCTCACTGCTCCCTTCAGCAGTTTCTTTCTGTACTGGCTCCTTGGAATACATTTTCTAAGCAGCCTTCCTCAAGGGGGAAGCACCTTGCTACTGAGCTGAGTGGAGGAATGAGCAGAAGGACAGGAAGACTTCATCCACCTCTTGCTCCAGCTGTCTCTGGGCAAGCAGAGCTGTCTCCCACCAGCCCCTGCCTGGGGGGATGTTCCTTTTCTTATGTCCTCAGTTGGAAAGAGAGCTGGAGTCAGGGTGATTCGCCTTCTGGTTTATCTAGTCCTGACATCAAAAACCTAGGGACCTGCAATGGATGCCCAGGACATCTCCTGCCCTTTAGCAGGACCCTGCTCCACTCTGTGCACACCGACAGCAGCGTGTCTGATATCTCTTCTCCAAGACTCTTAGAGAAGGCATATCTACCTCTGCCCCCAGGATATAGGAGACATCAGTAATCACTGGGCTGGTGGGAAAATAGGCAGCCTGGGCTTGGCAGATAAAACCCAGCTGCAAGGGGAAGGAGCTGGCAGCGGGAAGGAGGTATCAGGAGCAGGGCTGTATAGCACCTCCAGACACCCTGCATTCCATGTGTGAACTGTTTTTGCCAGCTGGCTGGTGAGATGTGGTGGAGGCAGCAGGGTTTGCCCAGCCCTTCCCCCTCACCATGGATCGCCCCAGCCGATTTCAGCAGCGATAAATATCGCCTTATCATCTCCAACAAAGACGATGCAATTACAGAGTGTCCCTGCTCGGAGTGGCGATAATCAACAACAGGAGCTCACCTCCTCCACTTGTTTATTTTGGAGGTTTATTAATACACCAAGAGCCAGTGAAACTAGTGCTAATCCACACCCCATCAGCATCTTGGCTGGGAAAGAGGAGCTGTCACCACCACATCCTTCCAGACAGACACTGTAGAGATCAACAGCTCTGATACTGCAAGGAAACTCCCAACAGCCTCTCCTGGCATCAGTGTCTCCTGCCCGCCCATCCCTGCACTCCCGGTCCTCCTTCTGCTCCCTGTAACCAAATAGTCACCCTCCACAGAGCAAAATGAAGTGATCTCTGTGTCCCATACAAATACATCCCCACAGCTATAGAATCCAGCAGAGAAAGGGGATACAAGGACCACATTTGAAGTCCTTGAGAAATGTGGTTTACATGAGAAATGTAAACATGAACAGAATATTGGGGTTTTTTTCCCCATATTATGAATCCACCTCTGGAGCAACCTGTCCAGCACTGGGGCTGCCATTTTTTGGTGGCTTCAAATCATAGGCAGATGCTTTTATTTTTTCAGTGAGGGAAGTTCTAGCTGGTGTGGGAGATAAAACGTCCTGCTCAGATGATCTCTCCAGCCTCGGAGGCTTGTCACCTGCTTTCACCAGGAGGCCAGCACCTGAGTAGGATGGGACCTGTCCAGAACCAACAGGAGCTTCGCTGGCCACATTGCCGTGGGAGCCTCAACTCCACCATGGGAAGGGCTCTTCTGCTGTAGCTGTTCTTCCCACAGTCCCTGCTGTGTCACCAGTATGGACCAGTGAAAGTGTCAGAGTGAAATCTACCTTGTTACTGGGCTGTGCTGGGAGGTCCCCAGCTGGGGGATTTTCCAGGGGCTGCTGAGAAATCCTCTACTGGACTCCATGAGGGTATGTCAGGTTTGGGTATCTCTGGCTGTTCAGTGCTCCAGCTTGCCCAAAACAATTCCTCAACCTATCTGACTCACATGAAGCCCTGCCCATCTTTCAGCCTCCCCTTGCATGCCAGGACAGCAATGAGGTTTTCATCCTGCTGTTCATGTCCCTAACCCTTACCACAGTTAAAGACCAGCCCTGGATGGGAGAGGACAGAAACACGGACAGGGATGGCTTGACAACCAGCTGCTCCTAAGGCACCCGTGTGACATCATCATTAAGAGATCATCACAGCCACTGAAAGGCTCTGACACTTAGCATGGACGCTTCTGGGTTCTCAGCAGCGCTTTGGCATCTGCAGGGTTAAGGTTATTGCTGAGAAATTCTGCTGAGCTGGGTGCTTTTCTGAGTGCAAGGGCAGGGAGGAGGGAAAGACCCTGCAGGATACACCCTAGGTATTTTGTTCATATCCAAGGACTATTTCGTCATCCTCCGTCATGGCTCTGGTTTCTTTTTCGAGGCTCTGGATTCATTTGGTTGGATCATTTCATTTAGACCAGGCAGAATGAGTCGTATTGTCATCACATCAAAGACCGGAGCTGAGAAGAAGTCTGAATCAAGCTGTGAATTAACCCCTGGGAGAAATACCTATGGAGACTACAGCAGAGCTCTCCAGTGTAGGGACAGGTGGGGAGGGATGGAAGAGGCTTATTTGCAGAGGTAGCTGGAGAAAGTTTTGTTCCCCCTTCCAGCGACTGGATCCACCTGCTTTTCCCTGCATAAGAACTGAGTCCTGTCCCCTCCCATCAGTAGAGTGCCAGAAGTCCTCCCAAGGATTGGCAGGTCCTGCAAGGGCTCTGGTGACACTGATGCTTGGCGCTTTCCTCTCCACCCCTTCTGCCCTCTCCTCCCAGCCTGAATCCTTTCAAGAGTTGGGCAGCAGATCTTCCCAAAGCCCCCAGGATTTGTACGGCTGATCCGGCATGCAGCTGTCAGGAGACATGTCCATCACATGTTTCCAAAAGCCTGTGGAGTTTTTCTTCTCCTTGCTTTCTTTCACCTCCTCCTTTTATTTTTTTGTGGTCTCAAGTGAACACAGAGTATTTCAAAGAGATGTCTGTGAACACCAAAGCTTTGAAGCCAGCTGGTGAAGCAACCTCAGGTGACATGGAAAAGGAGCGGGGCCCAGCTGGGTGTCTTCCCAGGAGAACAGAATCAAAGCCAGAAGAAATGACAGCACAAGCTGATCCAACTCACTCTGGCTGGAGGTTTCTCCCTCCCTTTGTTACTGAGCCCAGCCTGATGGCCCTTCCTGGTTTTAAATTAGCAAAACCTTTGCTAAGCTTCGGATTAAGTTCCTGGGTCACCAGCAGAGATGGCCTGTAGCAAAGCCCTGGATTTTATCTTTCATTATCGGCAGGATTATTACATTCTTGCAGAAACTGAGCTGAGAAAAAGCCAGCATCTGTGATCCCTGCTGTGGAGCTGAGCATCTGCTCAAGGAAAGACTGGTAATCAGGAAGAGAGGGGTCAACAGAAGATGATCTTCTAAGTCTTTCTCTATAGACTGAATCTCTAATATGTTTACTCAGCCAGATGCAGATCTTTTTCGCAAACCCATGGCACTGCTGAGTACAAGTACACACAGAAAATTAACAAAGCTGGAGCATCAATTCCTCATCTATCACCAGTACAAGACTCCTGGTGACTACGTGGGAGGAAGGAAAATGTTCTCTCTCCAGTGCCCAGGGAGACAAACTGAGTTTCCAGCAGCATTCTTCAGTTCTTAACCAGGAGATCCTCACCAGCATCTCACTGCTTTACTCTCTGTCCTGGCTGACCTCCTTCCCTGACCTGCTCCTGGACTGTTCTTTCCCTGGGTCCCCAGGGTTTGAGTCTCACCCTTGTCCATACCCAGCAGCAGAGTTCACCCATGGTCAGTGAACTTGCTAAGGCAGGAGATCTTCAGAAAACCAGTAATGGCTTCAAGTGCAAAACCTTCTATAAGTGTGGTCAGGAAGAGGAAGAGGATAGCAGAAGCCTGATGTATAGACCCCCTCACCTGGGCACCCTGGGCTTACTGAAGGCAATCCTACATCTTCCCACATGCTGGCTAGAGGTTTTTCACTTGATGTGGACTAGAAAAGCTAGGACTAAGACTAGTTACTAGGACTCCTAGTAACTATTCTGCTGGAGTAGAAACCTCTCATGACCATCGTATTGCGTGCTGGGGCAAGGGCAAAGTGTCACTTGGGAAGTGGGGAAACTATCTGCCTTTGGCTGTTTGCATATGTTTGATCTATGATGGAGGAGCAGGAGGAACTGGAGGCCAAGCCAAGCCTTATAAGATGGTTGGGGAGCCACCAGAAATTCCCCATGAATCACCCTGTATTGGTCTGGAAGTAGTGCACTGGCTGGAAGTGGAGGCATGGACAGGAGAGGGCAGGAAGGCAGCACAGCATGGGCTGAGCTGCTCACAGCATGGACAGCCCTGGGTTGGGGCAGGTCACTGTACTTGGAGCTTATCTTTTCACAGTTCATTTTTCTCTCTGCTCTTGACAAAACATGTGCAGGTGTATGTGTGCTGTGCCTTAGGTTCAAGGGCACCTTGCATTCAGCCCAGCACAATAAAACCTTAAAGGAATGGGGTATAACAAAAGAGGCGGGTGGCTTTGAGCCTCTCGGAGAGCGATGGGTCTTGAAATAGATCACAGCTACCTGGAGGTTAGAAAGCCCTGCATCCGTTGCCTTCGTGGGCTGCTTCCTAAGACATCTTGCTCCTGTAGCACAGAGGTCTGGGGTTCCCCTCTGAGCTGATGGTGACAGCTAAGGAGGAATGAGCCTGGCTTAACCAGAGCCTTTTTAATGCCATTCCAACCCCAGCCAGCCAGGTCAATTAAAAAATAAAGAAAAAGGCACTTGGTCCGGGTCCGCTATCCCTATCAAACTCATTATCTCCCCCCGCCAACAGAAAGAGGGCAACTGTTCACGTAAGGCACAGCTAATAATATCTGAGTACAGGACATTGCTGCTAAATTATAGGGAGGGCTTGGGAAGGGAAATTAGTGTCATTTGCAAGCCCAATAATAGGGGCTGTGCAGCATGAATGCCGATGCGAGAGCGGGCTGGAGGACATTGTGTGGCTTATGCAACTGTCCCCGTCCTCCTCCGGCGGGCAGAGCCCGGCTGGCAGGACTCACGCTGGCAGAGGAGAAGTGGGCTTGAAAGCCAAAGGCACTTAAAAACAAAAGGGAAAAGCAGATATCTCTGCCTGAGGGTGAAGGCATCGGAAGCTGCTCCTGGGGGAAAAGGCTCAGCCCTTCCCTCCCAGCTGAGCTTTTGGCAGAGTACTGTTTAGGGTCCCGTCCCCACCCAAGGCAGCAGCTACCAGGGGTGGGAGGTCTGGTGGTTTCAACTGAAGGGCCAGTTCTGGTGCAGCTTCTAGAAGCAATCAAACCCACTGGGGAAACTGAGGCACGGGGAGACTGCAGAGCCTGTGACATGGCTTGAATCTTAGGGCAATTCTTTAGTACTTCTCAGTGATGTGAAATGGGGTGCTGTTCCCCGGGGACAGCTGCACTCCTGCAGCGGGCAAAGTATTTCCCATTTCAGGTTACAGCCACATCTTGAGCAAAAATATATTGCAGAGAAGCAGAAGTTCTCTCTGATCAAATGCTCCCAGGCTGCTGACAAACCTAAAGCCCCAACACCATGCTCTTTGTCATCTGTGGAGTATCTCTGTCTCCAAAGCTCAAAACGCATACCCTGTCAACAACCCAGCAAACATCAAAACCCACCAAACCTGCCAAAGAGCCCCCACTCCTCTACAGCTCCACCGTGCTCTTTGCTGGCTCTCATAGACACTTAGCTCTTGGGTCAGGGAATAATTTTACAGCAATGTTATCAGGGTGCTTAAACTAAAATTAGGGAGTGGAGCAACTCTTAGTTTGTCCAATGCATGCGAAGACTGGTGTCCCCTTCCAGCCTGCTAAGATGTCTCTCAAATTCCTCGACCTTGGACCACTCTCCAGTGCCCCTCCTGTAGCTGATTAGGAAATGCCCCATTCCCGTGATGAACAGGTGAAGCTCTGATTATACTAATCAACTGCTCATTAGCATTACTTGGCTTCAGCTGATCATACATCAGCCCCATGGCGTACAGCCACTTCTGTCACCAGGAGATGTTCAAGCTCCTTAGCTCTGTTTCTGTCCCCACCTGGGTTTGCCTGCAGATGGAGAAGGGCTCTCCAGGGCACCATGGAGGTCTGTCAAGCATAGTTTCTCCCAGTAGACTGGATTGATCACCACACCGCTGTGTCCCTGGGTCTCACGTTGGGACTTATGGACCCTGAGAGGCTTCCAGAGGACAGCTAACTGTCATCAAGGGCTGAGAGCCATGCAAGAGGTGCTACAGATCTCAACATACTGAGACTGAGAAAGGTCTACAAGATCCACTTAATTTACCCATCAGTACAGCCTCCACAGGACCCTCAGCCCAACCTCTAGTGAACCGTAGAGGGACACAGAGCCAATAGTTCAAACCCTAAAAACAGCCATCTGATTCTAGAAGAGCAGTATGAGCACCAGCACTTTCGTGGTAGCTTTGGGCCCAGCTACAGCACAGCTGCTGAAAACCAATATTTTGGAGAGATTTGCCAGCTGGAAAGAATCAAATGCCAGAAAATACTTCATAAACTGTCCAAAACTCCCTTCAGGTCTCCATGTAGCCCTCATTTCCCACCCCCTTTCCTGGTTCACACCTCTAGAGTATGCTTCTGTCTCGTCTTCTCTCCCATTTCCAACCTCACATCACTCATAGCCATATTGAATCCAACCCCACCTACCTCCATAGCAGCTAGGCTTAAACAGCCGTTGGGCAGCTGGTCCACATGGCCACCACTTTGCCTCTCCCACCAGACTTCCTGCATCTGTGATGGAGCTAAAGCTGCACCAGAGTGTTTCATTCCCAGGCCTACAGTCTGGCTGCAATGAGAAGAGCCAGGAGAGGGTATTTATGGCAATGAAATTGTATCGCCTCAGGAGGCTGAGCCAGAGGACTGTGTTCTGCAGGTGCTATCCTCTCCCTTATCCTCACACCCCCACGTCCTGCCAGCCCCTGCTCATTCACGAGATAATTAACCAGTGCTCCATCAGCCACTTTCATATCTCAAAGGAAAGCAGAGGGATATTTCTGCACATGCACACACAGAGCACCTGTGTGTTACCAGCTCAAAATCAGACAGCAGGACAGAGACTGGGGAGATCAGAGACCGCAGCAAGTTGGTGGGGGACTAAGGGGACACTGACACAGGTGATTTGCCTGGTGCACTGCAAAGTCTGCTTGCAACATGGGGATCCAGACACCCCCTCCTGCCAGCAATGGGGTGGGTGACCTCTGCCCGGAAGATCTATAAGATGCCTGGAGATAGGCCATCTATCCATCCACTTGGAGAGACCTGATCCTTCACTTGGAGGGAGGAGGAACCCTCAGTGCTGGGACCAGAGGAGGCTTAAACTCCCGTCCATGTCCCTGTGGATGTGGCAGCACCAAGAACCAGACCCTGGGCAGGCAGAAGAGACCCCCCTGCTGTCATCCCTTCTCCTTCACAGATGTGACATGGGACAGAAATCCCTATGGGCTGCCTGTAGTCCCTGGGGAGGCCCTGCAGAAGCTCCTGCTCTTCCCTTATGGTCCATCATCCTGACAGCTCTCCCCAGGGAGGTCTTGAAACCAAGAGCCCAGCACAGCAGAATGCCAGGGACACATGCAGCACCACATCCTGGCAAGTCCCAGCCTTCCTTGCTGAAGATTGGGGACATGACCATGGTCTCCACTTTTCCTTTCCTCCTTTGCTCCATCCTGTCAATCAGGCTCTGACTCAGAAAGGTTTCCTCTCACGACAGCTACACTGGCTTTAGAGAGATGCAATTAAGATGAAACCCACTTATTTAAAGCGGCTCCTCTTCCAGCACTGCTCTAATGTCACCTTTGATCACTGAAACCAGCCCAGCTCACAGATTGGCAGGGATGCGTCCTTTCATTTTCTCCCTCTCCCCCTCGCTCTGTTCAGACAAAACTGGTTTCTTCCTGCTGATGCTCCCAGCATTTTGCAGAGCAAAGGACCCGTCATTTTTGCATTGATCAGCGGGGAAAACAGGGCCAAACACCCTGGTTGTAGCCCATGAAGGTTCAAGAGGTCACATAGATGCTACCACCATGTTGGTCTCAGACAGGCTTGGCCCAGGATGGACTGCAGCAGGGCAGGGACCCCTGCATTAATGCATCTGAAAGGAAATTCCCTGAATTTCTGGGGTCAGAGCAACTACTGATGGGGGAGGCTGGACCATTTCCACCACTTCCAGCAGTCAGTTCTGCTCAAACCATCCCCTGGGCACAGGCTCAGCTTTAAGCCCCCCAGCAGGCCCTGCTCCCAGATGCATACAGGAGCTGCTGGATCTGGACTCTCTTCTTCTCAGCAGACCCCACCCATCCACACATGCACATTTGATTGTTGGGCATTGAAACCCGATATCTCTTTGCCATTAAAAAAATAGTGTGACCAGCAGAAGTAGGGAGGTGATTGTCCCCCTGTACTCAGCACTGGTGAGGCCACACCTTGAGTATTGTGTCCAGCTCTTGGCACCTNGTGTAGGGGAGAACTTGTAGAGTAGGGCTGATGGTTGGACTTGATGACCCCAAGGGTCTCTTCCAACCTATATGATTCTATGATTCTATGATTAAATGCATCCATCAGGCGGCATTTTCTATCAGACTGGAGGTTTCCTGGTTGTCAGCACTTCCACTCATGCAGGCAGCTCTCTCCTGAATTCCATCTCACTGCCTCCAACCCTCTCTGTGTTGCATTTTCCTCAGAAATGGAGACCAAATACATGTGCACCCCCCTGCTCCCCCAGGGAGATGGCAGAGCAATTTCCAGGGTTCCCTGGGTGGACATGCTTCTTCATCATCTGAACTCTTACTTCAATCTGTTTGGTTTTGATCTGCAGGAGAGAGGTCTCTTCCCACAGGTGGAGAGAAGGACGAGAAGCTGCCTCGTTACAAACCACCTGATTTGCTATTCATCACCAGACCAGGGCCAGCTGCACTCTCTGCTGCCATTGCAGGGTGACACTTTCCTCTAATGCTTAGAAGCAGAAGTTGTCAGGCCAAAATTCTCCGCGCTGACGTTACAGGTTCCTTCTGATTTCTCCAAAGATCTTAGATTTAGTAACTTCTGAGGATTTCTGTGCACGAAGCAGATTGCTGCCCTACTTAGGTGACAGCCCCTTGAACAGAGCTGGTGAGACCCCCACCCCTGGACCAGCAAAATCATTTGGTCACCCCTTGCAGGGAGGGATTTCTCATCTCTCAGCAGAAGATAGTTTTAGAGGCATCGCGTTCCAATAGACTGCTGAGGGAGATGCACCCCCCTGTTCCTGGTTTGGTTAGGAGTTGAGGCAGCAGGGAAGGACTAAAAGCACCTTCTCCCCCTCCTGGTCCATGATGGTTGTTGAAACGATGCTGGCTACCAAGGTCTTGGTGCTTCAGGAGAGAGATTCTGGGGAGGAGAGCAAAGAAATCAGCCCAGGTGCTTCTTCTGCCTGTAAATCAGTCCAGATGGGCCATCACTAATCTGCTGAGAGCTGGGTCCTCTTCAGGGCAGCTTGTACAAGGATGAGTAGATTGATCGTGGCAGGGCTTCCTCAGCACACCCTGCTGCTAGCAGCCAGAGAGGGTTAAACATGAAGCAAATGGTTTCTCGGGAACACTGCGATCTCAACAGCACAACCCGCTCTGCCCGCAGCTGTGGAACTTAAACAGCAGCTGCCTGAGAGGTTGTCTCTGCCGTCTGCCTCCTCCAGGTCTCTCCTCCTGCCCTCACACCGTAGGGAGACCAGCTTTTGTCACTTAAAGGTGTGATCGGGAAATGGAAGGCTTTTAAAAACACCACTATTAAGAACAATAAAAATAATAGAGCAGGAACATATGTCTCTCCACAGGCCCATCACCTTCTGCTTGCTTGGATTGAAGTGTTTTGCCATCAGAGCATGACAGCATGCTGATACATCACCAGAGCCACAAAGTTGCTGGATTTATTACTGTTATTAAGCAGGTTTTGTAAAGAAAAGGCAACAGCACACCATGTGTAGCTGCCTGTGTGTCAGCCCACCCTCGTCGCTTTTTAATCAGTCAACTAATTTCAGTCCACATAGCTCAAAAGGTGGAGTTTGCTAGAAAAGGTTGCAGAAGGCTTGTGTATGTGCTGCTGGAACAGGCCGGGGGACAGGGCAGAGGTCCAGTGACCACCCTGTTGAGACAGGCTGTGAGGACAGCCCTGCCCCTTACTGGGTGCCAGAGAGGACCCTGAGAAAGCATGCAGTGCTCCACCTCATACCTTTTTAGACACCAGGGAAACATAGAAAAATAGGGTGTGCAGTTTTTTTAAGCTCTGCTGCTCAGAGAACACCTTGCTGGTTCTCTGGTCCAGCATGAAGCCATCACCAAGCTGAGGGGAGGCTGAAGCTGAACCCTCCTTCCCTGTTTGTCCTGCCATAGTTCTGGCAGCAGGCGGTTCCCAAAGTCTCAGTTTGAGATAAGTACTGACACAACCCATGTCCCAGAGAGACTCTCACAGGTGTTTTCAAGTGATTCCAGACCAGGCTGGCTAAACAGGGATAACTGGTCACCCTAGCCCAAACTCAGCAGCTGGGCCGTGCTCCTCTGCAGGGACACAGTCCTGGGTTTGAACAAAGCAGTCACTTTCATGGTCAATCCTCCAACCCCACACAACTCAGCCCCACTGCTAACACCATAGTTGCCCCATCAGACCTCACTGGGCACTGGCTCTCAAAGGCTTTCCATCTCATGCCTCCATATCCTTCAATTCATTGTCCCCAAGGAGTGTTGGTTTTCTCATGGGCTGCTCAGGGAAGCAGGTTAGCTTTTCTCTGGGGAAGTCAGAGCTGCCCATCTCCTTCAGCAGCCCAGGGGAAGAGCAGGGAATACGAGCCTTCACACCCAACCATAGGCAGTGCTGCAAGCTCAGGAACACAAGACCAAGGTTTTCATTGCCTGGGTGACATCCAAACCACCATCCATCACCCCCAGCACTAACCCTGGCAAGCAGCCAGACTGGAAAGCACAGGGAGGGTTTCCTATGGAAAGCTGAAGTCAGTCCAAGCCAGCAGCACAATTCAGCCAAGAATCCTTGCTCCTCATGCTGCAGAACTCTGAGGAGCTGGGAGATCTCTCCATCGACTGTCTGGAGCTTCAGCCCACTCCCACACAGCCGTGACCAGCCTTCTCACTATGGGATCACTCTGTTTAGCAATACATGTACACAAGCTCTTAAATAAACAGCAGGTCTGGAGCAGTTTTTTCTTTCTCTTATTTTTTTCCTTCATTACTAAGGCAAATAATCTGTTTAAGTAGGCAGGGGGGCATTGCTTTTGCCACTTCACGTGCTTCTTGTTGAAAGCAAGTGTTGAAGGCAGAATAAGACCTTCATAACCACCCCTCCACTAGTTAAATTGCAATTGTTATCCTGTCCCCTCAGTGGGGGCAGGAAGGGACAATTTCACCCTATCCAGCAATTTAATCCCTGACCCACATCAAACTGCTGTGTGTTGTGCACAAACAACAGTGTTCAGCATTGACCAACTTCCTTATGGTGAGAAACAAAATCACCTCTGGGATGGAGTACATCCCAGCACCAGGCTGTTTGGAGTTGCAATAAGCAAGTATAAAGAAAATGGAGCGGGATCTAAAGATCAATCCACTCCAAAGGCTTAAAACCGAGCTGAACTTCTGGCCAGGGTTTAAACTACACAGCAGCACACCCTTGAAGTAGAGCAGCAAAATAAATGAAGTCACCGAAACAGTCACACCCCCAGCGTCTCCAAGGTCAGGATTTTCACACCTGCCTCTCCTGTGTATTGGCTTTCAGAGTCCATTTTTCACAGGTACAGGCAGTCACAAGCCTGTGAGGAAAAGAAAAAAAAAAAAAAAAAGAAGAAAACCCCAAAACCAAAAACCAGGGAAGTGACTTCAACTGTTGTCATTCCCTGTCTCCCAGCAACGACTGTGTCTTCTCCTCCTTGCTCCCCGTCCAGCCTCTCACAGCTGGCAGAGATCTTTTTATGAACAAACAAGGCTCCTTGCAGCGAGGGTTGCCTGGAAAGGTCTGATGCTTCGGTTTAGCATGAGGATCACCTCTTCACCTGCAGAGGTGATGGGTTTTGGTTTACTTCTATCCATCGGCTTTCAGACCCCTGTCTGTGCAGATCCCCTGCCCACTTCCAGGGCCAAGCAGCTGGTGACAGTGTCTGGGCAGACACCCAAGTTTCAATGAGACAGTTTTGTGTTTCCACTCAGACCTAACCCTGGGAGGTGGGGTGGAACATAGGCACATGAGGAGACACTGTCACCTCATCCTGTGTAACCAGTCACATTAAAACCAGGACAAGTTCCCTGGGTTCGTGTTATTAATGTTGCCTCAGCCAGACTGAGAGAGGGCTTCCCAGGGGGTGGATTTTGCTCTAAGAGACCTTTCTGTGCCCATCTCAGAAGGGAAATTAGCAGTCAGCCTCCTCCAGAGCTTTTCCTTTTTTCAATTAATACATGAATAATCAGCACAATTTCATGCCAAATGTTTTGTGTTTCTATACCACAGAGGATCTCTGCTCCTCTGCTACATGAAATTGATTATGTGCTAAAGCACAACTGCCACGTCCTCAAAATCATTCACACAACTGGTGTTGGAACAGAGCTGGGCAGAGGCAGAAGCACATCTTCAGAAGGCCGCTGGCACATTGAAGTCAAGCACAATTAGTGTTTGAAGACTTCCAGGAAAGACTTGTTGAGAAGAGGATGTGACTGGGAGCTCTTCTGTGATGGTTCTGAAGGGACTCCATCAGCTTACCCATATGTGGTCAATCATGCCTGCCTGGGGGTAGCAGAATTTGACACCTCTACAAATGTATTTTCCTGACATTTTCAGCTGTCCTCACTTCAGCTATCAGGAAATGCTAGGGGAAGGACAAATAAGTCTTCTGGCCTGTACTGGAAACATTGCCATCACATACTGGTTTTAGCTTCAAGATGGTTTGGACTGCCTGCATGCTGGGGAGAAGCAGTTACTCTCTACTGCCTCACTAAAACCATTCTGGAAACATATTATAGGTGTCCATCCATGGCTTACTGGTCTCAGTGGTGATGAGGGGCCGGAAAGTTTTTCCTCAGAGCATTCATTTGGACTTTGCACCATCCCTTTGTCTATCTTAGGCAGAAGGTAGGAAAACATGCTCTCCATCCCATGAGATTTCCTCTAGAAATTTCAGGCCAAAGATCCACAGACAAGGGTAGGAACATATCCCCAAGTAGCTAAGGCCCACACAGCCATTGAGGACCTCAGTAGATACCAGGTACACACGGCCAAAGGCAAGATGAATGTCCATATCCCTAAAGGCAAACCTGCCTGATCAGCTGTTCATATTGCCACCAACCTTGGTGCCTTTGCGTGCCATCATCAGGCAAATAAAGAATAATAACTATTGGCAAGTGCATTCAGCATGCAGTGTCTCAGCCAGAGGAAGGACTTCATGATCCCTCTGGGAACAAGGGAGAAGCATCAAAGCTATGCTCAGAGGAATTGTGATCCTCGCTGTGTTTAACCAGGAGGGCTACAAGGGTTTATTGTCCTTCACAAATATGGCACTGTACTTGAGTTCACTAATTCTGTTTCTATGCCAATGGCATATTGTGCTTGGCTTCACAATCTTGCAGAGAAAGCAGGATGGGCCCTACTCATATCACATGAGCCATCCCCATGAAACTGAAGGGAATCTCTCCACTGCTGTCCAGGGATGCTGAATCGAGGCTTTCTTAGATGCAAGGCTGCCAGGAGGAGTCCAAGGGCTGAGAGCCAGGGAGCTACTAGGTCCAGGACATGAAGGTCTTGCAGTGGCCCAGAGCCACTTACAGGCACAACAGGTCTTCTGACCCTTTTCTTCTGAGTGCAGACCAGCAGCAGAGTTGTGAAAGCACCAGCTGGGCTGGCAAAAATAAATCTCTCAATTCTGCTTGCAAAGCCAGAGTGGTACAAATGACTCTTGACTTCCTCTTGGGTGCCCCTCTGTGCTCTGGGGCACCTGCCATCCTCCCTCCCATGTGTGTTTGTGGGCATATCCTCAAGCTGTGTTTACAAAGGGATTTCAGACTCTTTTAGGATAAGAGGTTGCTATAGAAACAGCAGATAGGAGATTGAGCTCACTGGGAGAAGGCTTGGACTCTATTGGCTTAAACAATAGGAAAGCCCATCAGGGGAATACATCTGGTTGGAGACTGAGCATGGAGTAGTCTGTTTTCATGAAGATGTCCTTTTGCATAAAGTAGGAGACTGAATTTCTGCAGCCCACTAGATGACCAAAAAGTTTCCAGTGCAGGAAGAATGTCCATTACACAGGGAACACCAAGGGACACTTCCAGACTTGAGGTGGGATCTAGCCACCTAACAGGGTCAAGAGTTTAACCACCCTGCCAGAAACCTTCTACACAGCTGGAGCTTGAGCTGTTGTCATCATTTAATGTTTTGAGTGATCTGTAAGCAATCACACAAACACAGAGGAGCAGAGTCAGGATGCAGCTGGGTAAATTAAACCTGTTACAACTGACCAGAGGGGACAGAGCTATGAAGAAACCTGCACCAGAAACATTAAAAAGGTGACAGACGCTGATCTGGATGAGAGCCATTTCAAAATGGAAGTTGCAAACCAATAAAATAGTGGGTCACTCCCAGGGGCACATATTTCCAAAGAAAGAATCTGATCAGGGAAGCCAAACCAAGACATTCAGCTGCATGCTGATGCTTGCCCCTTTTCTTGGGGCACCCTCAAACAGGAGTGGAAGGGAAGACAAAAACCACACACACAAAAACCCAAATGAAAACCTTCCAAAGAAAAACTTCTGTGCAAAGCTCCTCCAGGGCTCATCAGCCACAGGCCATGTATAACTGCTGAAATAGCAGGGCATTTCCATTTCCAAAGGCAGAGATACCACACAGCCCTGAGAAAACCTCTTCACAATCAGCCTGTGTTGAAACAAACCCAATCAGTTAGACATCCAGAATGAGTGTCCTTCCATGGATCCCTGTGGGGAGCTGATCTGATTATAGAGTGAGCCAGGGAGGCACTGGGAAGCACTCAGTGGGGGGTTGCAGAGAAGAAAATCAGAGAGGAGTCTCAGACCAGAGAAACTATGAGCAATAAACTCAACTGGGTGCAAATAAGAGACTGTGGGGGTAGAGTCTGCCTTGAAAACAGATGTAGATCCTCATATAACCTGCCTACTGAAGTAGTAGGCTGGGAACAAGAGAGCACATGAGCCTGATCTTCACAATGGTCTTTTCAGCCTGAATGGCTGAAAACCCAAGGATGGAAAGCTCCAGGCCTGATAAAAGCTGGTGACTGCAGCCCTAGGAAGAGAATCTTTCTGCACCTACAAGCCATATCACAAAACCTTCAGAGATAAGAAACATTCCCTACACCCCTGATGGCTGAAGCCTTGGCATGGTCACAGGATGAAGGTGACATTTCCTTAGCCTTATGAATAGGCAGAGTAAGGCCCTGGGGACTCTTTCTCAAAGCAGGCACCAAAGCAAGCAACAGGGTTCAGGTGGGCAGCAGTCAGTGGTCCATGTCTCACAAGCATCTCTTAAGCCAGCCCCAGGAAGATGCCTTTAAATCTCTATGGGGATTGAAATGACATCTGTTCCCTCTGGGCCTCTTGGAGAGCAGCACTGGAATCAGGGCTTGAATTAATTCATAGAATCATAGAATAGTTAGACCTTAAAGATCATCAAGTTCCAACCCACCTGCCATAGTCAGGGACACCTCCTACTACAGCAGGTTCCTCAAAGCCCCATCCAACCTTGCCCTGAACACCTCCAGGGATGAGGCATCCACAACTTCTCTGGGCAACCTGTTCCAAGACCGCACCGCCCTCACAGGAAATAATTTCTTCCTCCTATCTAATTTAAATCTCCCCTCTTTCAGTTTAAAACCATTACCTTCATCCTATCACTGCACTCCCTGATAGAGTCCCTCCCCACCTTCCCTGTAGCCTCCTTCAGGTATGGAAAAGCTGCTTCTCCCTGGAGCCCTATTTTCTCCAGACTGAACAACTCCAACTTCCTCAAGCCTGTCTTCACGGGAGAGGTGTTCCAGCTCTCTGATCACCTTTGTGGCTCTCGTCTGGACTTGTTCCAACAAGTTCTGTGTCCTTCTTATGCTGGGGACTCCAGAGCTGGACACAGTATTCCAGGTCAGGTCTCATGAGAGTGCAACAGAAGGGCAGAATCACCTCCTTCGACCTGCTGGCCACACTACTTTTGATGCAGCCCAGGATGCAGTTGGCTTTCTGGGCTGCCAGCACACATTGCCATCTCATGTTGACCTTCTCATCAACCAACACCCCCAAATCCTTCTCCTCAGGGCTGCTCTCAATCCATTCTCCATACCAGTCACCTCCTTATTTTCCATGTGCCTTAGCATAATTTTCAGGAGGATCTGAGACCCCACAATACACGGAAAACAACACAGCACCAGCTCTAAGCTCAGTTCCTCAGCACCTCTTGTATGTTGTCATTTGCCCCTCTCCCCAGGACTATTTCCCAGGCAGACAGAATTTACTCCTCCAACAGGTGAGTCAGACAAACCCTGCCAAAAGTCATAGCCCCTCCCCAAACAAAGGCAGAACTTGTCCCCAAGTCACCCACTTCCGCTGTCAGTAAGTTGGGCATGAACTCTAACTCATCTTCTAGAAGAACTCTAGATCTCCTTGAAAGGATTTGGGTCCACTGCCCACATGCATAGAGCTAAGCTCATGTGTAGGACTGACGCTTTTGATGGAGTCCTCTGTTTCCTAACATTAGACACACTCAACAGCAGAAAGGGCCTAGGGTTGGTGACTCAGAGCCCACCGACTGTCATGTTGCACAGCACACTGCACGCTCCCTACTGTCACGCTGCAGCTGGGAGCTACGAGGGACCTTATGAGACAGGCACCAGAGGGAAGCCAGGCAGAATAATCTGCAAACCAGCATCTAATAATATTGCCAGATCCCCAGAGGGAATGGGGAAGAGAAGCAACGTGAAATCAGCTGTCAAAACAATACACTCCCCAATGTGGATAGGGAATAGGTTTCGCTCTAGGTGTCACAGTCACTGGTTTAACCTTTCTGCTCACCCCTGTCTTCTCACTTTAAAGTAAAATGCTTATTTAACAGCAAGAAAAAAAAAAAGAAGAGCAGAAAACAGAGTCCCAGCATCCACTGGAAGTGGGGATCAAAGGACATCGGAGGACAGAAATAGACCTGAGAGACAGGCAGGTGCTTTGGGGAGGAATGTGTGTTCTGCTTGGGGTCAGGACACTCTCCCCTCGTCCAGATCCTGTTACAGCAGCAGGATTCAGGGATACATGGAGAGATACAGAGATACACTGATGGTACCTGAATGGAGCCTGCTGGAGTGTCCTGGTTTGAGGTAAAGCACACCAAATTTCTGTTCAGTAATTTTACTTTTTTAGCTGGGTATCTTCTAACTAACTAAACTCTGAAATTAACAGCGTGTTGACTGACCAACTGGGGTATTCCATCCCATCCACATCATGCTCAGTGTAAAAGCCGAGTGATCAAAGAGTCAACTCTCTTCCTTCAATGGCCAATGTCTGAGGAGGACCCTGTCTGTTTGTCTGCATTTGATCCTGATCTGAGCACTCCTGGCTCCAGACCTGGAATCCAGCTCCTGTTGGTCACCGAGTCCAGTCTGGGACTTTTCCTCATGCCCACTGGTGATGTGACCATCATTCTGGGAGCTTGATACAGTTTTGTGTATACTGTATATGTTTTTTTCCCCTTTTTTTAAAAAATATTATTTATTATATTATTATTATTTATATTTTCATTAAAGTAGTTTAGGGTTTTTTTTTCTAAACTCCTAAATCTCTTTAATCCCTTCCTCTCCTCTCTTTTTCTTAGGGGGGGACTGAGGGGTCATCATCTGTCTGATTGTTCAAAACCACAACATGGGGTCAGGCAGGAGCCTTGCTCCCAGTTACTTCAGAAGTCTTAGAAAAAGTCCCAGCCAGCAGCCCCTTAACTGGAACAAGAGATCATATAACTGATTGAAAGGCCTTGGTCTGTCTATGCCACACTCACCTTTTTACTCACACATCCACCTCTTCATTCCTACCATCCATCTTTCCACTCTTTTATTCCTACCCTCATCTATCTGACTGTCCTACACATCCATCCATCCAAAGCAGGGCTGGAGCTGTTTGGTACTTACAGCACAGTAACATCAAAACTCAAGAAAACTTCCTTCCTGAGCCAGGACTCATCCAGTCCTCAAATTCTCAAGGAAAAAGGTATTCCAATTTCTCAAGACCTGCCTTTGAAAAAGCACACAACTTGCCTAGAGGAAAAGTAGATGCCAGGGGCCTTGGAGAGGATGATGTACCTGTAGCCTTCCCCAGAATCCCCCATCTGCAGGCAGGACCACCTGGGTGGAAGCATGATCCTGTTGTAATTAAGAATACTTTTCAATTCTGCTGAAGGACAGATGGGTGCATCCCCACCCTTTTCCCTTTGTCATTTCTGTAGCAAAATGAGCTAACGGTGTAGCAGAGGAGGCAAGGGCTGTTGCTCTCACTGTCTGAAGAGCAAAGAAACCTCCAGAAATGGCATCAGCAGGAAACAGATGGAAGAAGCTCTCTTACACTGACACCAATGTGCCAGGAGAACCTCTTGGCTGTGACCAGATTGGTTTGCATTTCACGTAGCAGACAGTTTGGGAAGTTTTACTTAAGAAAAATGACATTTTGTGTTCGGAGCATGGCAATATTAAAAGCTGTCTGGGAAAGTGAAAAACTGAAGGCTTGATGCAAATGTGTGTGAGATTACAGAGGCCCTGACCACAGATCTGACCCAAGAGCACTGAGGGGTGGCAATACAGAAAGTGTTTCCCCCCAGGGAAAAGAGGAGGATTTGTGTTTTAGTGATCCCCCTCCTAACAACACAGCGTGGCACCAACTCTGGGACATACTAAGCTCTGGGACAGAGGAAGCAGCAGTTGGGCTGCCAGCACAGACTATTAGTACAAAAGCTGTAGAAGTTAGCCCATAATTTCTTTGCCCTGCCTTAGGGGACACACTGCACTTTGGGCCAGCATAGGGCTTTATAGTCCTGGGGAAGGCATGTGGGAATGAGCAAGCCCTGGCCGTGATCCTTGGTCCCAGCCTAAGACTCAGTGGAGTAAACAGGAGGGTTGGGAGCCATGACCTCCACAGCCTTGGGACAATCCCACATACAGCAGCCGCAGGCAAGCACCCACTCCCATCAGACCAGGGACGCAATGACCCATCAAGCTGTCTCACCCTTGAGTCAGGAGGAAGATAACTCACTTGTTCTTTCAGGTCTCCAAGGAGAATAACCAGCTTTAGAGATCAAAGTCCAGCTCCTGCTCCCAGGGGACAGGCAGGCCAGCACCCATTTAACTGGCAAAAGGGACTTAGCTAGAGCCACATCAGGTGATGGGACAGGAGCAACCACAAAAAAAGGTGGGAGGATGCTTAATCTCTTCAGTAAATACTCACAGCTAACATTTAGATTTGTGCATTTGCCAACCCCAATTCAGCTGGAAACAAAAGCAGGTTGGGTGTCGGAGAGCAGCAGGGCTGCTCCTGGAGGAGAGTAAGCTGGGAGCAGAGGTGGTCCTCATGGAGTAGGGCAGGATTCCCCAGCACTTGAACAGGGGGAGCAGAGCAGGCTGCCATGACAGGTCCTTTGACAGCCCCAGGTGAAGCAAAGCGATAAATCAGAGAGACAAGTAAAAATAAATCTAAAGTAGTCACGGGGCGTTTCCAGATCTTTTTCTGTTAATAGCTTACTGCCACCCAGTAATAACAGGGAGGGAAGAATTCACTTCTTATCATACCTTCTCAGAGGTGTTGAATAGGGTAATGAAATAGAAAATTTGTTTCCAAGATACATTCAGCTCTGAAATCTGAGCATCTTTCCCTGGATGGTTTGGAAGGGAAAAAAGAAATTATGACCACTGTCTCCCAAGGTCATAGCAGAATTGGAGGAGGGGGTGTTTCTGGAAGAATTAATCAATAGAACTGAACAAGCGGAGCAGAGCAGGCTGCCATTCTGACAGTTGCCAGGCAAATTCATCCCACAGGAGGCCATGGCAATGAGTAACTGTGGATTCTGTGCGGTTTACCCACTGTTTGAAACAAAACACTGGATTTGGGGATCCAGGGCAATACGGTCTCTCAGCTGCATTAACGGGCAATGTTCAGATGCTCCCAGTGGGCCACATTTTGCCAAGCCTGTACAGACAAGATGCACTGCAAATCTGCTGAGTTGGAGCATGGCACAAGCAGAAAATGAAACATCTGTCTGTCTGTCTAGGGAACATCTAGGGACCTTTGCCTTTACAGTCCTCTTGCCTTACACCTCACTGCTGAGGCTGCAGGTAAGAGAAGCAGGTTCAGTTCCTGGGAGCAGAAGCTTGCACTGCACTGCACTGCTAGTTCAGAATTGGAGCCTGAGAAGCAAGATCCTCAAAGCCATCCAGACCTACACACTGGAGCAAAACTCCCAAAAGACCATGTGAAAGGTCCTACTGAGTCCAAATGTGACAAAGTTTACCCCAGTCCTTTTGCTGGCTATGAAGAAAGGGTCACACTTACAGGAAGCCTGAACATACATAAGCAGATCTTCATACTCTGAAAAAATCCTCTCCTGCTAACCCCTGTCACCAGAGATGTCCCCAAACAGGGCAGGGAGGCTGTGCATCCCAGCCCATGTGTCCATCCTCATCGTCCTGGGACAAACCTGGCTAAAATTTGTGATGATCTGCTCCCCATCAAGCCCAACTCCTTCCAAACCCTTCTTCTCCCAGATCAAACATCCACTTTACACTTTGAGCCCCAGCTGACTGCAGGGACACCCTTGTTCCCCTTGGACAGGNACTGGAGGCTTGATACAAGTGTGTGTGAGATTACAGAGGCCCTGACCACAGATCTGACCCAAGAGCACTGAGGGGTGGCAATACAGAAAGTGTTTCCCCCCAGGGAAAAGAGGAGGATTTGTGTTTTAGTGATCCCCCTCCTAACAACACAGCGTGGCACCAACTCTGGGACATACTAAGCTCTGGGACAAAGGAAGCAGCAGTTGGGCTGCCAGCACAGACTATTAGTACAAAAGCTGTAGAAGTTAGCCCATAATTTCTTTGCCCTGCCTTAGGGGACACACTGCACTTTGGGCCAGCATAGGGCTTTATAGTCCTGGGGAAGGCATGTGGGAATGAGCAAGCCCCGGCCGTGATCCTTGGTCCCAGCCTAAGACTCAGTGGAGTAAACAGGAGGGTTGGGAGCCATGACCTCCACAGCCTTGGGACAATCCCACATACAGCAGCCGCAGGCAAGCACCCACTCCCATCAGACCAGGGACGCAATGACCCATCAAGCTGTCTCACCCTTGAGTCAGGAGGAAGATAACTCACTTGTTCTTTCAGGTCTCCAAGGAGAATAACCAGCTTTAGAGATCAAAGTCCAGCTCCTGCTCCCAGGGGACAGGCAGGCCAGCACCCATTTAACTGGCAAAAGGGACTTAGCTAGAGCCACATCAGGTGATGGGACAGGAGCAACCACAAAAAAAGGTGGGAGGATGCTTAATCTCTTCAGTAAATACTCACAGCTAACATTTATATTTGTGCATTTGCCAACCCCAATTCAGCTGGAAACAAAAGCAGGTTGGGTGTCGGAGAGCAGCAGGGCTGCTCCTGGAGGAGAGTAAGCTGGGAGCAGAGGTGGTCCTCATGGAGTAGGGCAGGATTCCCCAGCACTTGAACAGGGGGAGCAGAGCAGGCTGCCATGACAGGTCCTTTGACAGCCCCAGGTGAAGCAAAGCGATAAATCAGAGAGACAAGTAAAAATAAATCTAAAGTAGTCACGGGGCGTTTCCAGATCTTTTTCTGTTAATAGCTTACTGCCACCCAGTAATAACAGGGAGGGAAGAATTCACTTCTTATCATACCTTCTCAGAGGTGTTGAATAGGGTAATGAAATAGAAAATTTGTTTCCAAGATACATTCAGCTCTGAAATCTGAGCATCTTTCCCTGGATGGTTTGGAAGGGAAAAAAGAAATTATGACCACTGTCTCCCAAGGTCATAGCAGAATTGGAGGAGGGGGTGTTTCTGGAAGAATTAATCAATAGAACTGAACAAGCGGAGCAGAGCAGGCTGCCATTCTGACAGTTGCCAGGCAAATTCATCCCACAGGAGGCCATGGCAATGAGTAACTGTGGATTCTGTGCGGTTTACCCACTGTTTGAAACAAAACACTGGATTTGGGGATCCAGGGCAATACGGTCTCTCAGCTGCATTAACGGGCAATGTTCAGATGCTCCCAGTGGGCCACATTTTGCCAAGCCTGTACAGACAAGATGCACTGCAAATCTGCTGAGTTGGAGCATGGCACAAGCAGAAAATGAAACATCTGTCTAGGGAACATCTAGGGACCTTTGCCTTTACAGTCCTCTTGCCTTACACCTCACTGCTGAGGCTGCAGGTAAGAGAAGCAGGTTCAGTTCCTGGGAGCAGAAGCTTGCACTGCACTGCACTGATAGTTCAGAATTGGAGCCTGAGGAGCAAGATCCTCAAAGCCATCCAGACCTACACACTGGAGCAAAACTCCCAAGAGATCACGTGAAAGGTCCTACTGAGTCCAAATGTGCCAAAGTTTACCCCAGTCCTTTTGCTGGTCACACTTACAGAAAGCCTGAACATACATAAGCAGATCTTCATACTCTGAAAAAATCCTCTCCTGCTAAGCCTTGTCACCAGAGATGTCCCCAAACAGGGCAGGGAGGCTGTGCATCCCAGCCCATGTGTCCATCCTCATCGTCCTGGGACAAACCTGGCTAAAATTTGTGATGATCTGCTCCCCATCAAGCCCAACTCCTTCCAAACCCTTCTCCCAGATCAAACATCCACTTTACACTTTGAGCCCCAGCTGACTGCAGGGACGCTGCCCACCCTTGTCCCCCTTGGACAGGACTTCACCTGTTGGTGCTTCCCTCCCCTTTCGTGCTTTATTGCAGGTTATTCTCCTGATGAAACATATGCTGAAAAGCTCATCTCTCTGCCTGCAGGACAGGCAGCTCCTGGCACATGTGTTTCCAGTGTCCACACTTTTCCATCACTCGCCCGTCTGCCACCACCTCTTGGATATTAAAAATCACCTGGAACGATGAGTCCTCATTACTCTGTGCTCCCTCCTCTGGTCTGTCACTGTGTAAACCACTTGACAGGTGATTACTAGGTCACCGAAACCGGGGAAGCCGGGCTGAAGGAAATGAGAGTCTCCTTAAATAAACACGCAGGCTGAATTAGAGAGGCTTTCTTGCTGGACAAGCAGACTATTTTGGGATTGCGTCAGTAAGCTGCATTATGGCTTTGTGGATAGAGTCTGGCTCTGTGTGGCTGGCCTACTGGCCTTTTTCACCATGTATGGTCACCTCTTGTTCCTCCCCAGAAGCAACAAAGCATTGCTTAGCCTAAACCACAGCTGGGCTCCCACTGGCCTGTGGCCATGGTTGCTCCACGCCTCATGGTACCACATGTGAAGGAAGAGGCTCAGGGTTCAGGTTGTGTTGATTCACCCATTCAGGACTTTGCTGGGTTTCTCTGCCAATGGGCTGCATTCGTTTGGCATCACTCACCCCTGCAGAGGTCCAGAACTGAGGGGACACAAGCCCCAGTCCCTGTATCAGGGATTCCACTGGGACACCATCAGGGCAGATCTGTCCTGCCATCGGACTCCCAGGCTCTTCTCCCTGTATGGCCACTAACTCAGTGTTTGTCTTCCAGGAAACACCAATTCGCCCCCATTATTTAAGATGGATAATAAGCAGCTGAAAAAAAAATGTAACATCAAATGCTGGGGTCCAAGACTCTTCTCTGGATATGCACTTTGCTGGCCTGATTAAGGCACTGCAATTCTTTGGCTTAAAGAACTAATTTTGGGAGCTGTATTCTTTGGTGGTCTGCCATCCCAGCTGAAGATGTCTCTTCTCTATCACAGGGATCTTCACAGACACAAGCTGTTGTGGGTGGACCTGGGTCATTGCCAGCAGTGAGGCATGCATGTTTGCCAGTGTCCTAGTGACACAGGGCAGCAGCATTGTGACATGGGACGAGGAGACCTGATTCCAATTCTATTGCCCACCAAACCAAGGACTTTGGCTCACACCACCCAGAGCGTGACAACAGCCTGTGCTGATGGCACATCCAAGCTGAATGGTTGTTACCAACCAAAATGATTCTATGGGCTTCAGTTTGGCCACTTAAAGGCCCCCAATGATGAGTCTATAGCACTTTATTTGCTTTCACAGAGTCAGGTCAAAGCTCTCAGGTCTGTGATGGGGTGGCCTGTAAAAGCAGATCTTCAAAAGCTTAGGTTGAGCTTGTACCCAGAAACCTCAGCAGAAGGTCCCCACAACCAGATGAAAAGCAGTGTGGAAACACGCCTGTGGTTCCTGAGAACACAACTGTCTTCAAACTGACCATTAGGAGCTGTGCAAAAATCACATTACCCTCCAATTCTTTGATTAATGATGCTTCTAAACCAGATTTCACTCAGAGACAAATGCTGGTTATGCTTCATCCAAGCCTCTCTGCATTCCTGGCTGTCCTTGCTCTGGCAAGTCACTCTCTTCATTGCTGTCCCTCAGAAACCCCATATAATAGAGAAGAGTTGAGAGAAATCAAGTTCTGTGTGGTTTTTTCAGGTACCTTGGCATTTAATAACTGTGCTCTACAACTGGAAAGGTCAACTAGATCCCTAGTACTGCTGTGGCACTTTGTTATGTATTTAGGTAACTAATTAGGAACATGGGTACTACAGGGGAATACTCTTCTGCCATCATCCACCTTAACTGCTTGTGCTCTGAGGCACTAAGGAAAAAAAAGGGACACAGAGAGAAGATGGCACCTGAAAGGGTAACAGTACAAGGTTGTGCCTCCTTCTGCCCATTCCAGTGATCAGCATTAATGTGATACTGCAAATTTCAGCCTCTATTAGTCCACAGCTTGCCGCAGGGACCGCAGGAAATGCCGAGCCGTAGTCACAGCAGGTCTGACATCTCCGCCCCGCATCGCCGCGGGAAGCAGGGACAGAGCAGCCTCCTCTGCAAAAGGGACCTCTTCTGCCTTGGTTGCACGGTGCAGGGAACAAATGCACCCCATGGAATGGAAACACCCCAAGTTAGTATTCCCAAAAGGCACTTTTTTGGAGAATTTTTGAACCACAGGGAAGGAAAAGAAAATCTTCTAAAAGATTCTCTTTTTTTAAAGATTTTGTAAAAGATTTCTAAAAATAAAAAAGATAAAGAAAAATAACCAAAATATCCTGCAGCTAAAAGCCTTCCTGATTGTGCAGAGACATGCAGAGACATTTTCCCCATCTCCAACTACCTCTCAGCCTCCAGTTTGCTCCTTTGACCTTCTACCACTTCTCGGTCTCCCACCACATTAAAGCCCCCACTTTCGTCTGCATCCCTCTACCTTTCAGCCTCCAACTACCTTTCAAACTATTACTACATTTCAGCATCATCCCTTTTTCCAGCTTCCTATTACCTTTCTGCCACCCCCTCCCTCTCAGACCCTGACTGCCTCTCAGTCCCCATCAGCCTCTATTTATTTTCTGGCCTCCATGTTCTTCTCAGCCCTCCACCTTTTTTTCCAGTCTACCACTACTTCTTGACCTCCCACTCCCTTTTGATCTCCATTTTATTTCAGGCCTTCAACTGGAATTTAGCCTCTCAGTTCTTCTCAGCCTCCACTACCCATTGGCCTAAATAGTTTTCTTTCCTCCCACTACCTTTCAGCTTCAATTTCATTTCTGGGCTCCACCTACATTTCAGTCTCCAGCTGCTGATGGCTTCCCATTTGTTTTCAGCCTCTAGTTTATTTCTAGCCCCCCACTTCCTTTCAGTTTACACCTTTTTTCTAGCCTCCTGCCAGCTTTTGGTCTCCCTTTTTTCCAGACTCACACTACGTTACAGTCTCCTACTGACTCTTGGCCTCACACTACCTTTCAAATTCCCATAAGCATTTGGCCATCCTCTGTCTCTTGGCTTCTGCTACCTTTCTTTCTCCTCTTTCTTTCCCACCTGCCACTATATCTCATCTTCTATTTTTTTCTCACCTCTCACTACATTTGGCCTCCACTTTTTTTAGTCTCCCTCTACCTCTCTGCTTTCACTACCTTCCTACTCACTCTGTCTCCTAGTCCCTTGGACTCTACTTGCCATCGCCTCCCACTCCCACTGGACCTCAACTCTCTTGGTCTCCTGCTCCTTTCTTCTCCTACTGTCTGACCCTCCAACTGTCTGAGTCTCCCAATCACTCAGTCCCAACTTGATGTAGCGTCCCACTTGTTGGGCCTCTACTGTCTTTGCCTTATGTTCTCTCAGCCTCCCACTCTCTTGGTCTCTCACTGGACCTCCACTCTCTGGTCCTTCACTTGCCTGGGCCTTCTACTCAGTGGTCCTGCATTTCCCCAACCCAGGGGGAGACCAGGGCTGCCCTGATCTAGTTGTGGAAGCTGCACTGCAGGCCCTCCCCATCCAGCATTTCAGCGATCCTACATGGTTTCCTCCCACTGGGGGTACATTTTGGATGCCTTCCCACTCCCCTGGTCCCACGGCTGTATGCTGCCATCCCACCAGCTCCATGCTTCCACCTATGAAGTGACTAATCATCTCCAGGGCCTGGCAGTGGTTCTTGCATCTTGGATTTACATCTCAGTCACCATCTGTCGCTGCTGTAACCTGGAGTCTGCCAGCAGCCCGCTCCTGTGCAGCCATAATTAACATCTCCATTTCCCTTCATGGTGCTGCTTCGAGACACCACTGCTCAGTGCCTGTTTCCCTGTGGCCCTGTTCATGGTGGTGCTGTTACTATGGCCATATCTGCTCATGCACTGAGCACTCTTCCCTTCTTCTAATGACTGAGAGTGCTACTGGGGTTTGCATGTCTCCAAAAATTACTGGCAGACTCTTGATTTCTACCCATCACCAGGTACTGCCCCTCTGACACATGCAAATCATGGAATCATAGAATCATTTAGGTTGGAAAAGACCCTGCAGACCATTGAGTCTGATTGTTAACCTAACACTACCAACTCCACTACTAAACCATGTCCCTAGGTGCCACATCTACATGCCTTTCAAATACCTCCAAAGATGGGGGCTCCACCACTTCCCTGGGCAGTGTGTTCAAATGCTTGACAACCCTTTTGGTGAAGAAATTTTTCATAGGAGCCAATCTAAACCTCCCCTGGCACAACTTGAGACCATTTCCTCTTGTCCTGTTGCTTCTTACTCTGGAAGAGACTGACAACAACATTGCAACCGCCTCCATTCAGGTAAAAAAACCCAAAGGTATTTTGTGTTGCATGAGCTTTAGAGCCAGGGGGTACCTCCTGCATTAGCATCACACAGCTGAATTGCACCAGCAGGACTGTACTATGTCTCAATTAGTCTCATAGTATAGTATACCATACTATGTCTCAATTAGAAGAGACACTGGAAGCACAAGAACCCAGTAATACAGCAGTGTTCAACCATGGAAGACCTGTTTCTGTGGTGAGATTGATTTTCATGCCTATTTATACCTTCCCATAAGATTTCCTGAGCCCAGCCATCCTGAGACTAACCAGCCAGCCAGACCTCCAAGGAACTGCTGGGGGATAGTATCTGTCCTTCATCATGAGCCTAAAGCAAAGCCTGGACATGGCCAGATCCCTGCAAATCCCCTTTGAAGATTGTCAACAGTTTAATTTCTGCCCACCACGGCTCCTCTTTCTAGTGTGCACCCTCCACTTGCTCAAGGCTTGGTCTGTCATGTCCCAGATCTTGGGACCACATGTACTTTATATTTGCATTTGGAGTATTAGTCTCCCTCCAGGTACAGTCTCATCAACAGTTTGAAGGAAATTTGCTATGGCTACTCCGGATGGAGGAGGAATAGATTTCTATTCTGCCCTGAGCCACCACCTTTGCAAAAGTATGTTAAAAATGACATCAAAGTGAGCTTCTGATGTGAAAACCTTTTCCACAACAACACTGCAGTGTGCCACCAGAGTTCAGATCAAACACAATCAATTTACAAGTCAAAAAGATGGCTTTCCTGCTCATATTCCCAACCACACTGGACTCCTCCTAGATTAGAGTTGTCATCAAATTCTTCTCACTCGTATGACCTAAATGGCTGTTTGTGTGTAAATGAAGGCACAGACCTTCCAAAACAACTGAGCTAAACGTTACCACAACAGCCACAGTCAGCAGCCAGTTGCTTTTCGCTCACTGTCTGTCTGCTGTCAACCCAATCAAAATGGAAACAAGCCCACTCTCATTCACCACCTTAAAAAATGAATAAAGAAAAATCATCACTTAACATCATCCCCGACACAAAGATCTCCTCCTTCTCAGAGCTAATGCACTGGACTTCATGCAGGTTGTGGGAGCGATGTTATTAGCAGGCAGCAGCATGAGGTCTCTGAAGCTGGATGCGAGCAGGGCATCCAGGCATGAAGCACAGCAGCCAGCCCTCTAAACTCACTCCCACCAGATCCCTCCCCGTTACTCTCATCCTGCTTGAACCCACCAAGTTGTTTTCGCCAGCTTCTGCGCTGTTGGTTGTTCTCTCCTCTCGAAAGAATTTCCGTGTCTGATGGAAATGTTTTGTTCCTTTCCGATACCTGGAAATAATCATGTGTCAGGCAGAAGAACTAATAGGCAGGATTAAGTTACAAGGAGGAAAAAAAAATCCAGGGTCATTCACAGCTTGAAAGACTGACCTGCTTCTGCCCAGCTGTCTGCCTGTCATCCTCCTCCTGGCCTCCTTAGTTAGATAAATTTTGCCCAGGTACAGTCATATAGTCAGAAAAAGGTCTTTATTTCCTCTTCCAAAGAGGCCTTCATAAAAACTGGTAGAAACCAGGCAGGAAAGTAGAGAGAAGTGGAACAATCAGCATTATTTTTCAGACCAGGGAAATCGAAAAGGGAAAGTGAGTTTTCAGAGGTCACAGGGGCTGTCAGTGGCAGAGATGAAAAGGGACCACAGGTCTTATGTCTTTCCAAGACCATGACCATATCTTGCAGCCTGTAGGACACCAGCTGAGCGCATTCCAGTGCTTCTGTAGCTCCATTGCAAAGCATTTCCTGCCAGCAGCTCAATCCATAGGGAGAGAATCAGTAATGGACCCACAGCAGCACTGAGAAGCTGGGCAAGAGCAGAACAGCAATGCCCTGCCTTGAGGTGTAGCCCATCTCTATGCATTTTCCCCTTGGATAGCACACATCCTTCCTCTCCCTCTTCATTCCTGGCCGGACATTCACCTTTCCTATACATCTTCCCTCTCCATCCCCAGATAATACCATTACTTAAATTGATGTCAAGCTTCTGCTAAGTACTGTCAACTCTGTCCCTTGGCTGGGCTGCAGGTCTACCCCTCATGGAGATACTCAAGAGTACGGCCATATAAGCATGAGAACTGCTGGAATCTTTATCATTTGGATTGGCAACTTCCTTCTAGGAACACTTAGAACTTGAAGGCAAGTCTAAATATCTGCTTATAAGAGAGAACCCTCTGGGTCAGAGCAGGGTTCAGGTCTCTCAGGGCTGGGGCAGTTTCATCTCAGGTGACAAACCAGACTCATGAGGGTTTCTATTTTCTACTGTGTCAGGGATCCTACTCCCAGGTCTCTGACTGTGAGCTCCAAGTTCACAAGTTGCAGGCTTGGATGCCCACCACAGCCCCCCACAGCTGGCTGCACATCCCTTGGCAAGTGCCAGCTTTCTCAGCAGATCTGGAAGAAAAGAGGCACTACATAAAAGGCAAAAACTGCTCCAGGGGGAGAACATTAAAATGAAACATTTAGAGCTGTCTCTTTCTCTTGTGTCTTCCCCCACACCATCAGCCCAGTCTTTTCTTGCTCTGTACTGCGGGTGTGACTGGTTCTGATTGATTGCCCTTTATTTCCATATTAAGCGAGGCAGTTGGGAAATGAATGCCTCCCTTTGCCATGAAGCCCCATGTATAATTTTTATTAAAAGGTTATTAACTTGCCTTTTTTTATTTCCTATTTCCAAAGTCTGTGGTTTTGCATGCCATTAAGAGAACCATAGGAGAGAATTTTAAGAGTTATGAAATGCCAAATTATGTTAAATAGCTACTAGATGGTCTTAGGAGAAATGTGTGTGTTCACAAACCTGTGACAGCACCCATTGTGCCCAATATTAAATCTAGGTCCTGTTTGAATCTCTTCTGCAAATGCCAGAAGGAATCCCACCAGATGAAGGAATGGTCCCACCTGGTCTTCCCCAGTGACTCTTCCAGTGCACTGCTAAGACCAACTGCTCAATGAACCAGAAAGGCCCCCAGTGCAGTTACCCAGCTCACCTGACACTTCAGCACAGGCCATCTCCTGTACCAGCCCCTGGTCTACAGACTAGACTTTCATTAGTCAAGTGCCTGGCAAGATGCTGAGGCTGATGGGCTTTCCCTAGGCAGTTTCCCTCCCTGGAAAGAGCTGCTTCTCCTACCACCCCATAGCAGATGGATGCAGGACGGCGCAGAGCTCGTGTGATTGCTTCAACAGAAGGTCCTTCCATCACATGCTCTCTGGCTAATTGGAAAGCTCAATGGGGGCTGAGAAAAATAAATAGCTGCCCCTTAACACACCCGAGTGCTTTCCTTCATCAAGGAAGGCTCAGCATTCAAATGAGCTGTGTATTTACATCTGTTGGGCTTGCCTGGAGAGCTGCACTGTGCACACTTGAATGAGTACAATGAAAGGTCATCTGGTCCTGCTTCACAGGGAGCACCGCTGAAGGGCTCTGAGACTCAGCACTCTCTCTCATACGTGAGCACCACAAAGAGCCTCAACAAGCACATGCAGGGAGGAGGGGTTAATAGAATCTTTCATCTCTCTTTACCACAGAGGAAACACCCCCAACAACATTAAGAATCCAGGTAAGGAACCTTTCAGGGAAAAACATTACTGTTCCTACCTACCTGCCTGTAGGAAGTCACCTACCACCAAGAGCAGCTGAGAGACATGTACCCACAGCTCAGCCCCCTCAGCTCACCACTGAATGTGTTTGCTTGCCAGACAACACCCAGCCGAGAGCCGCAATTCTTATTTATCTAGAGGAGCAGGAGGTCTAGTTAGCCCACCAACAGGCAAAGGCATAAAGACATGAGCCTTTCTTCCCAGTACTAAGAGCACTATGGGTAAAGGGTTTACTTCACAAAGCTTTTGGAGATTACTTTTTTCTCTCCTGTTCCAGCTGAAGATGAAAGATCAAAATCTCAAGCTTCTGTGAATTAAAAATGAAACACAAGTAAAATAAAGCCACCAAGTTTGGGCCAATTAAAATGTTTTGTTTCAGTAGTTTCTGAACACGCTGTTAATAATCAGCTCAAATTGCAGAACAAAGGTGTTGCAAATTAGGAAACTAAAAATCTTGGTTGTCAAAGTGAGACTTTTCAAAAATTTGAGAGCTCTTTTTAAACTGAGACATTTGTCAAAGCTGTTCTTTTTTTACCCACAAAAAGTTTCAGCTTCAATAAATCTGCTACACTTCTGACACAAACAGAGGCAAGGAGAGAGAAAGGCCGGGCTGCCCTCACAGTTTCAGTCACAGCCCAAAGCTGGTGGGAAAACAAGGTCACACCCAAGGTCACTCACAAAATCACCATCACATGAAAGGTTTGACACTGTAGGACCAGTCCTGAATCCCTCACTGGATTTTGCTGTTGCCTTTCATAACACCAGGGTTTCACTAGTACCTTAAAATCTTTGGCCTATCTTTCATCTCCAGGAGTTACATGCAAACCACATTACCTCCTCAGCAGTTAATGGGACCGTGTTTGCACAGGAACTGGTGGTTTTCACATCATTTGCACTGCTGATCCAGGTGCCTTCTTCAGCATGCTTTGTGATCACTCTACCTGGGCAGCTTGGACACAACTGGAGTTGATAACCACACTTTGTGTGGCAGGAGAGAAACCTCCTCAGTGCTGCTTTTGTTGCTAAGGCAGAGCAGAAGACATTCCTGCACTTCACATTTGCTTGGAGGCCCAAGCATCATTTCAACAAATGATGCTTTGACACCTGAGTTATTGCCAATGGCTCCAGCCATGGTCAGATCCCTCAGCAAGCAACAGTCCGGTGTTTGCTTAGGAAGGGAGTTGGAGAGAGGCTCAAAGGCGGCATTGGCAGAAAGAAACCTGCACCGCTGAGGTCTCCACAAAGACAGTGATGGCAATGAAGTAGTCTCCAGGGCTACCATAACAAACACACTTCCACACAAAAGTCAGTGGAGGTGAAAAAAGGAAAGATACCTCCGTGGAGCCGCCTCAACTACTTCCCCATGCCAATATTGGGAAAAGGCGGAAGGAGTCTAGTACATCAACAAAAAGAGGGTTCTAGGATTCCTGAAAAGCATCTTGGAAAAATCCTGGGAAGTGACAAAGAATGCCTAGAAATCAAGGAATTTCCTAGAATGCAAAGGATTCTTCTTTAAAAGAAGCCTAGAAAATTCTGAGAAAACATTTGCAAAGTTCCTGGTAAGCACTCTGGGAAATTCCTAGAAAGCAACATGAGAAATGTCTTGAAAGTGACATGAGACATTCCTGGAAGGAAAAGGGGAGATTTCTAGCAATCAGTGTGGAAATTCCTAAGAAGAAATTTAAAACATCGTACTCAAATAGTCCTTGGAAGAAACTGGGAAAATTCCTGGGAGGCATCTGGAAAAATAAAAAAAAAAAAAAAAAAAGAGAAAGTTCAAGAAAGGGAAGGGAAGATTCCTGGAAAACATCTTGGGATATTTCTAGAAAGCAGAAGGGATTCCTGGAAAGCATCCACTGCAGGGAAAATGTCTAGAAAACATCATAGGAGTTTTCCAGAAAGCAACTAATGAAATTCCTGGAAAGCACCGTGGACAATCTAGAAGACTAGATTTCCAAATTATTGGAAAGCAGCCTTAGAAATTCCCAGGAAACAATGTGGAATTTCCTACAAAGAACTCTGGAAAATTCTGAGAAAAGGTGTGATGGGTTCCTGGAAAGCACTGTGGGAAATTCAGAGAAAGCAAAGCAGAAACTCCTAGAAAGCATCCTACAAAACTCCTAGAAAGCATCCTACAAAATTCCTAGAAAACAACACAGGGCATTACTGGAAAATGTGTTGGGATGTTCCTACAAAGCAATGGGGGTATTCCTGGAAAGAAATGTGGGAAATTCCCAGAAAGGACCCAGGATAATTTCTAGAAAGGGATGTAGAGATTCCTACAAAGCATTCAAGATGTTTCTAGAAAGCATCACAATGCTGATTTTGAGCGGAAGAACACGGTGAGGGTGGCAGCAGACCTAGAGAGAGGACCAGAGGAGGCTGAGAAAGGCAATACTTCAAGAGATCCTGAGTGTGCTGAATGTGAGAGGCAGAGGAGCAGCTCTCATCCTTGGGAAGGTCCAGCTCAGTACTGGAACAGCTGGGGAGCCGGAATGCCACTTCAAATCCCCAGGTTCACACATGAAGGTACACACATGGTCAGTTTAAGTCTGCCCACGTTGGTCCTGATCCACATGCATCCAGTCTGCTCTTAGAAACATCCAACAATGGATAAACTCCCTTTTCTTCTGTGAGGTGTCTGTTCCCTTGTTTTGGGCAGGCTTTCCTTGGTGATCAGCCTCAATCTCTTTACCCCTTGTTGTCCCCTCAAGGCACTGAGAAGAATGTGTTTCAAGGGTCATATGATAATTCAAGTTGGAAGAGACCTCAGGGGGTCTCTAAGTCCAGCCTCCTGCCAAAGCAGGGTCATCACTGAGATCAGACCAGGTTGGTCAGGGCTTTGTCTACTCAAGTCTTAAAATCCTCCAAGGACAGGGAGTGCACAGCCCATCTGGAGACACATCCCACTGCTTTACTGTCCTCACAGCGGAAAACTTGTGGTATATAAGAGGGATATATGTAACCGGTCTGAACCTCTCCTGTTCGAGGTGTCCATTGCTGCTTATTCCCCCACTGTTCCTCACAGTGAAAAGCTTGTCTTTGACTTCTATGTTACTTCCTCACAAAAGCCTCCTGAGCATGTTCATAACTGTCCATGATGCCCATACAGCCCTCCCTTCCTCTCTGACAGGTGATGGGTCCATCTGCCCAACTCCCTCAAGAGCAGCTGGTTTGGGGTTTTTTTCCTGCCTTCTTCAGATGCTGTTTCTCAGCCCATTTCTGCTCAGGAGGAAGAAGAAAAGATCACAGAGAAGTTGGTGGCATCACTTTAATGACATTCCCTTCCCCAGCTGACCCAGTGGAGCAGGGGAAACTGGGAGGCAGCCTGGCAATTATCTCCAATAGGCTTTTGCACATCTGATTGACTTCACTTTGCTTTCATGCCTGACACTTCAAACATCAGGGATGGCAAGTCAGGGGGAGGATTTGGCTAATGGAATGAATCAAGGAAAAAAAATATATAGCTGCCTCATCTGGAAAGCAGAGCCTGTCTCAGCCTCCCTGCTGGGCTCAGTCTCCAGGTTATCGCCCCCATGCCCATGTTTAACAGCACAGTCAGTAATCAGTTGCAAATAATTAACTGTGTGAGTGGCAGAGGGAACACCCAAGTTGCTCGCTAAACACCAGCATGGGATGTGACCTAAGAAGGCAAAACACGCTCTTGGAGGCTTCTGTTAGGTGTGGAAAGGGACCCACTCTTGGAGGCTTCTGTTAGGTGTGGAAAGGGACCTTAGGAAAATGGAGTTGGTACCTCTGCAACTGGCAGGTCCTTCTGGTAAAACTGGTTTGTGCCTCAGTTTCTCCACTCATCTCTCTTATTCTACCCATGTTTCATTTGGGAATGGTTCCCACCTCGTAGAAGGGTAGTAACCAGCACAACAAGACTTGACATTAGGAAAAAATTATTCACAGAAAGAGTAGTCGGTCAGTGGAATGGGCTGCCCAGGGAGGTGGTGGAGTCACCATCCTTGACTGCGTTTAAGAGTAGATTGGATGTGGTGTTGAGGGATATGGTGTAGGGGAGAACTTGTAGAGTAGGGCTGATGGTTGGACTTGATGATCCCGAGGGTCTCTTCAACCCTATACAATTCTGTGATTCTGTAACAGTGCGTTGATCGCACCCAGCTATGCAACTAAAACAGGCCTGCATCTGGTCGCTGGCAGGTAGCCATGGTACAGCCCCATACCTGAGGGTGTACCAAAAGCTCTTCTCCTCAGAACCAGGTGGCTTCATCCATATTACCATAAGTGAACAGGTCCTGGCCTGCCTGTCCCCAAATCTATGCCCAGTCACTGGCCAGAAGTGTGTTAACTGGCATGAACAAAAGCAGTGCTAGGGAGCATGCTAATGATGAGAGAGGATGGACCAGCATGGGACAGTGCCCTGGCTTTTCCAAGTACTAGTGCAGGCATGGCCAGCTTGACCCCTCTAGGGCAATCTCTATCCTGTGGGGGGTAAAAGCAGACCCACACGACCCACCCCTTGTTGTCCACACTGTTGCGGCTTTAACTGAACCGTAGCCCAGGTTGCAGGTGTCCAGCCTGGGCTTGGGAAGAGCTGAGTTGAAAGCACTTCCCATGGAGTTAGTTTCAGCACCCTTATGTTCACCTTCCCCTAAACCACCTGCAGAGCTTGCTGGGCACCTCTGTGGTGTGGTGGCTCCTCTCCAAGGGAACTCGTGCTCTCGCAAGGTGCAGTTTTCTGCCTGGAAGATGCCAGCTGCTGCTAGGGCAGAGCCGTGCACACCCACATGCTGGCTGAGTAATGAAATCAAAAATGCCTTGCTCCCGATGGATTCTGGTTTATTGCCTGGCTTGTGGTTGCTGCCATGTGACTTGCTTCTAGGGAGGCCACCCAGGACTTCTCTTGCAAAAAGGAGAAATGATTGCAGAGCCCGAGCTGCTGTGCAGTTGGGAAAGCAGATCAATACACGGTCGACAGATCAATCACTGTTGTGGGCAAGGGGATTCTAGCTGGAAAAACTCTCCTGCTTCTGCTGGGTCATTAGTAGAGCCCCCTATTCTAAATCAGGGCCTCCATCTAACAACAGTGCTCTACTTGATTAATGCTGATTAGCCCTGCTTTGCTTGGTGCGTTGATTAAAACACAAGGTTCATTTCCCAGGTTTCCTTCCCAATCATATTCCCTAATTTCTTTTGGCACCTCCACAGCCTCTTAATTCTTCAGTCCTCCAAGAAGCTCATCAAACAAGGACAATGCTGCGGCACTAACAAAGAAAGGGCAGATGTGAATTATACCCAAAGGGAAGTTGTCTCCTCTGCTGTTACTCTATGTGGGAGACTGCCTGGTGGTGTCTTCACTTCACAATGTTGCTCATCAAAGGCAGATAAAACCCCATCATCACTCAAGATTTCCCTATATACCTGCCCTTTCAGATATATCTGCTTGATTTCCACCAACTGTAGAGGTGAAGGGATTTGTATTGCCTCTTTTCTAAATTATCAGCTAAATTGCCACAGGAATGGCTTCATGAGTTGAGTCCAAGAGCCTACCTGGCTTGCTCAGTGGCTGTAGCAGATGCATAAAAATCAACAGAAATAGGGTGCATACAAAGTCGCCTTGATCCAGTCTTCCCAGCTTCGGTGATCTGTGGTTCAAGGGTCTTTATTGGCTAGAAGCCATACCCATCTCACAGGGTTTATCCACCAACACCTTGGTCAAGCCTCTCCCTGAACTCATGCCAGCCTCCACAACATCCTGTGGCAACAGGATGGGCAGTGCAACTGCACTTCATGTGACAAAGTACTTGTCTGTGTCTGTATCAAATCTACTGCTTGCTCGCTTTCTAAAACACCTAGTTATGAGGAAAAGGCAGCAATCCTTCCCTCCCAGCTCTGTACCGTCCATGATGAGGTAGGTCTCTGTTCTTGCCCCTTTAGGCATCTCTTGTTGTAGCCAGGGAGTCCTACCTTCATACAGAAACAATTTTGCAGCTTATTGGAAGTTGTTTCAATAAAACAAGCAGGGCTCAAGATAACAAAGATCCCGCTACTGCCTCCGTTTCACAATAAGAAAGTGTCTTTTAAACACAACCAAGTAAATAACAATTTGGCACCGAGAGCAATGAGTTAATCTGACATCTGAATATTCCCTGCTATTAAATAAGATGAAGACTTGCCTCCTTCAGCTCTTATGTAAATAGAACTCATCTGCGATGCAGATTTTATTAATTAACTGGCAAATCGAGAAAACCCCAATAGGCTGTAATTGAACTTCACGTTGATGATAGATGAGGAGACACTTTACAAGCCATCCACTGTGTCTGCGTAGTCACTCCTGGAGCTGCTGCCATCCCCACCAACCCTCATGGCAGAGAGAATGTCCCATACTGAGCAAAACCCAGAAAATCTGAGGGGCGGACACCCAGAGCTGATGGGATACCTGACACATTTGCCTCCTGAAGCACCCTCTGGCTGGTCATGCTGCTCTGCAGGGCATCCCCTGTCTGCAGCTCCCAGGCTCTCACAGGAGGAAGGCATGAGCTGCTGAACCTTTAACAGAAGTCCCCTCATGTATTTGAGGGGACTTTCTCCCTGATCACCTGTAACATGAAGATGGGATACTCAATAGCACTGTGGAGAGCTGGGCAGCTCAGATGTGTCTGAGGGTCCTGGGTAACCTGAGATTTCCAGATACTTGGGGATGATAATATCCCAGGGATGCCATACCCTATAGAAATACATCCAAAACCTAAGGCAAAGCACAGAACAGTCAGATTTATCTGGGTCCCAGTAGTGACTCCCTGCTGGGCAACATGGACGGTGACAAGACAGCCTGTGTGTGGAGAAGGCAGCCCTAAAGCACCATGCTGCCCTTCTCCAGTGAGGTGGTCCACAGATGATCCCAGCAGGAAGGAAATTAAGGCATTATTGATGTAGGAGGAGAAGAGATGAGCGAAACAACCCCCTGCATGGGTGCTTTGCAGTTCTTGGTGGGGAACTAATTTTGCTTTTATTTTGCTAGAGAAACAGTGAGGCAGCAGCAAGGCGCCCACCCTCAGAGTTGCTGAAGCCCGGGTTCATCTCGGCACAGGAAGGGGAAGTGGCATTTGAAACACTGAGATGTGAGAAGAGTTTCATTATTGCTCTGGATGGCCCCTTCATTAGAGGAAAACATGGTATTTAATGAAGGGGAAATAAAACAGGAGCTCCCTGCTGTGTCCAGAAAGGCATCTCTTTTCAGCTTTGCTTCATTCTCCTTATTTATGAGAGGGAGGGAGGCTGGACCTATCCATCCCTGTAGCATCACACTCTTGGGTCTCAGGAGGGGTGCTCCAAGGACACCCCAAACCAAGATCTCTCCTCAGACAGCAACCCATGAGCGCAGTCCCTACTGGACTTCCCAGCTTTGGGGTACCTCCCTGTGCCCACATTCCGGTGATCAGAGGCTGACCTTGTGTGTAGGCATGAGGTACCAAGGTCTATCCCCTCTCCAAGCACACACACCCCAAGTGCTGCGCAGGCAGCAATTCAGTGCCATTCCCTTGCTATCCAGGAGAAACTGAGGCACATTGTCCACACTTGACATCAAGTCTGAAGACCATGTTTGATGAAAGGGCAGAGGAAACACTCTCCTCATAGCTTCTTTGCAAAGTGCTCTCAGATTACCAGGGAAGAACTTAATTTCTCATGCCTGGCTTAACAAACCCAGCATGGGATTCATACATCCAGCTAATTCTTCCCAGCTGACACCAATTATTTTCCAAGGTAGATTACACTCCACAAAGGTTTCAGCACAGAAAGGCAGAATCTCTCTTCTTTCCCTTCCTCCTCTCCTAGTAATTGGGGGATTTTTTTTTAAGCAATGCGTCAACAGATTTCAGGAGTAGAACCAGCTCACATTCCCTTTGCTGGGACAACTCTAGCTCTGCTAGGAATTGAGATGAAAGGAAACTTGCTTTCATCCCAGCATAAGCAGGCAAGAAGTGGAGCATGAACAGAGACAAGATGAGCAGAGAAGCAAGCACTACGATTTTATTCTGGGTCCCTGCACCTAAAGCTGTCCTTAATCACTACTCATGAGTCATAGCCAGTTCTTTCACTGGGAGCTCCAGACAAGGTAATTTCGTTTCAGAGACTCACAGGCACGTTGTCTGGGAAGAGACCTGTGGATGTCCCCAGTCCAGCCACTCATAATTTGCTCCCAGAATTTGCTCAGGACCTGTCCTGTTCCCAAAGTGAGAGTCTTTGAAAGTGTTCTGAGGTGAGAGAGCATCCTGCAGTGGAGAACGTGTTGGAGGAAACAGAATTGTTCCAGCAGTTGTCTACTCTCTTCGCTGCTCTGAACGACTCCCCAGCCCACCTTCAATAAGCCAGCTGTACTGGGAGATGAACTCCGAGACCTGTGTGGGCCAGGGTTTGTGGAGGACAGCAGGAGGAGGGGATCTGGAGGATTTCAGGAGACTGAATAAAACAAGAAGACAGGGGACACTGCTTGCAGAAAGCAGCACGGTTCAAGATAAGGTCAGGAGCTGGAGAGGGGCTGTGTGTGTGACGGGTGAATAACCACAGACTCAGACCATCAAACTTTTTGCCTGTTCTGGCTGCTTTGCCCTGAGAGCCTTCATCTTGGGTCTTCATGCATTATTTACAAGACTGCAGAGACCACAGCCCCTTCTCAACCCCATCACTAGGACCTTCCAGTGACTTCCAAGAGAAGGAACAAGTTTCCCGTAAATTACATTTCCAGCAAGCATCTCCGCTAATTAAAGATTATGAAATGAATTTACCGTTGCTTCAATTAAAATCCATTCACAGCTAATACCTTCCTCTTTTCCAACGTTATTTATTTATTGAGGGTGGGGAAGGAAGGAAGGAACCGCATTCGGAGTCTCCAGAAGTTCTCTGGATTTGGAACAGACTCGTCTCTGCCTCGTTACATGGAATAGGTCCCTGGAGAATGCAGGCTGATTGCAATCTAATTTATGGCATTCATCAACATATGAATTAATGCTGGGGTCTCAGATATGAGATCTCTCTATTTCCCCCTCCCTCCTCGCACAGCCTCGGCAGCTCGGCTCCGCTGCCACACGTCCTTCCCTCCCAGTACTGCTTATTTCCTTCATTAAAGAAACAGCCTGGTTTTCAGTTAAGGCAGTTTTTTAAGGTAAACGAACTGAGCATCTCACCTGGCTTTCTGTGAGTTGAGGCAAACTGAAACTGAGGAGGATCTAGTCCCTGTTTGGAGTAAGTTTTGTGTCCGCTGCTCCACTGCTGTGGGTCTCAGCTTCCCTGCCTGGGACACAGGGACGCTGTCACCGGCTTCCCTCTGAAAGCCACGGGGAGAATAAAAATACATTTGTGCTTTGGAGCCCCACAGGGAAGTTTGCAGAGAGCTTTTGTGTGCTTTACTATTGCTCCACTATATTGTTCTTGACTTTGACCTTGGATTGAGCCGGACAAAAGAATAATCAAACAAGGCCACTTGTATTTCAGGTGTGTGCTGGACACTTGTTAAAGAAAGCCTAAAACTGCAAAGTCCTCTGGCAGCAGCTGTTAACCCATACAGTGACTGGAAGCCCTGCAGCTAGTGACAAGGTTATAAATCATCACTAGTGGTGGATGAAGGGCTGTTTGTCTGCTCTCTCTGCTCAGAGGCTGGCACAGGCAAAATACAACAGCAAAACAAACCTAAGGGCAGAAAGTGGGTGTACAGCATGCCTCAGGGCAGGGAAGGCAGGTCTGGGAGTGGGATGAGATGTGCAGAAGAGCAGGGTGCATTCAGCTGTTTAAAGGGAAGACTTTTGCTTCATCAACGTGAAGAGGCAACCATTGGACTGGGTAGCAGTGAAGGCAGGCATAATCCAGGATGGGAGCCATAGGCCCACAATCTCTGATTGCTAGGGTCAGGCTTCCTTTCCATGGGACATAACTCCACAACCAGAACTGGTTTTGAGACAAATCTCAGTGTCTGTGGTCTCTCACCAGTCAGATCTCAGGGTCACCTTCAGCAGGGTCCCATGATGGGTCCCCAAGTTCTGGGTGCAATTTCACTGGGGCTCAGCACCACAAATGAGCAGAGAGGCTGCTGCTGCATCTGTCACCCGTTCTTCCTGAACTGCCTAAATGTGCATGGACTTCGTGGATGTGGCTTGTTTTTTTTCTCTTCTCTCTGATAAAATAGATAAAGCGTGTAAGGTAATTTTAACACTAATGTTTATATTGCTATGTCCATCAAAAACATGAAAAAAGGGCTCCGGGGAAGAAGGCAATATGCTGGTCTCTGTGCTTGATGGGACAGAACAAGATGTGGGCTCCAATTGCAGTGAAGGAGAATTGAGTTGAATTCATTAGGAAAAACTATAACCCAAACCTGAAGGGCAAGAGCTGACTGCATAGCTCCTCACTGATGAGGGACCTCCTTCATCTGTGGAGCAGCAGGTTCAGCCAGGAGAACATGCAATTCAATCAACATTTTGAAAGGCAGGAGCTTTGGTGGGCTCTGGACTATTTGATGTAACAGTAGTGGACAATTAATACCTTCACAGTAGTAAAGTGCAGGAGTCCAAGGACTATGTCTCTGTGTGGTTAACAGCCTACGAAACAAAATCATGCCCTGCTCATTATGAATGTCACCTTTAGTCTTAATTCAGCCTTCTCCTGGGGTTTCAACTCCTAGAAGGGAACATTTCCTTGACTAAATTACTCTTTGGTAGCATCAGGCAGGCAGACTGGAAAATAAAACCTGCAGCACTTACTTTCATCACAAAATAAAAAGATGGAAGGGGTGCAATCACACCTCTGGTTTCAGGTAGGTTCAAAGTTGTTCCCCTGTTTGTTAAATACATATTTTTCACTTTTGCTGGTTCTGCTCCTGAGTTTATTCCATCCCAAAGTAATCAAGCGTTTTGCTGCCACTGCCAATCACAACTGTCTGCCGCTGACAAGAGAAGCTGTGCCGCTAGAGGTAGAGCACCACAGGGTGCTCGAGGCAATGTCCCTGCTGAGACACAGCAGAGCTCAGTCCAGGCTGGAGCTTCTTCACGCTCCTGTCACTCAGTCGGGGGCTGCTGCAGTTCGTGAGGAGTTGGCTGAGCTTGCCTGAGCTGAATGGGGAAAGGAAGGGCAACCATACAATTTCAGCCTTCAGTACAGAAGGGCCGTGTCCACATAGAATCACAGAATGGTTAGAGTTGGAAGGACCTTAAAGATCATTGAGTTCCAACCCCCCTGCCCTGGGCAGAGACACCTCTTACTAGAGCAGGTTGCTCAGAGCCCCATCCAGCCTGGGCTTAAACACTTCCAGGGATGGGGCATCCACAGCTTCCCTGGGCAACCTGTTCCAGTGCCTCACCACACTCACAGGAAAGAATTTCTGCCTAATATCTAATCTAAATCTCCCCCCTTCCAATTTGAAGCCGTGACTCCTTGTCCTGACACTCTGCTTCCTGACAAAGAGTCCCTCTCCAGCTCTCCTGTAGATTCCCTGCAGATATTGGAAGGCTGCTGTAAGGTCTCCCCAGAGCCTTCTCTTCTCCAGGCTGAACAAGCCCAGCTCCCTCGGCCTGTCTTCATAGGAGAAGTGCTCCAGCCCTCTGATCACCTTCATGGCCCTCCACTGGACCCATTCCAATAGTTCCATGTCCTTTGTATGTTGAGGACATCTTTCCTCCATTCCAGCACCCATGAACATGTAGCAGCTGGACGTTCTCACCTGTGATCCACCACCTGCACACATTGCTTTGGAGCACAGGAAAAAGAGTGTTACCCACTTTTATTCAGGGTGCTGTATCTTCTCATGCCCACTAGAAGACAAATACAAGGCTAACATTACGCCCCCCCTACCATCATCTCCTTTAATGTGAGGACACCTGGTGTGGCAGAGAGGGTCAGGACAGGGCTCCAGGGGTTGGTGTCCCACCTGTGAGCAATGGGAGCCGTTTACAGACACAGTTACAACCCGAGCAGGTGATAATGTATGGACCGGTCACACAATGCCCTGTGTGATGCCGAGCTGAATCAGTGCCTGGGAAATGGCAGGTAAGGGTTATGAAAGGTGGCAGGGAAAGGGCACGGCTGGAGCACAATCTGCAATGCAGAAGAGAGCACTGCATCACCTCTCGGATGCGGTGGCAGATTAATCAGGAGTCACAGAGTGTATTTGTAACCTGCCTGGCAACCCAGTCGTGTTTCACACACTCAGCCCTACTCAGCTCTTCCTCCACACCTGAAATACCAGCATGACTTTACAGTTAGAAGCAGGTCCTGCTCTGGGAGGCGAAAACATCGGAGCACAGTCTTTGCTGGGGACAGACAGCAGAGCTACACACTCCTACGTGTGCCTCTGTTAGGGCTGGGGAATGAGAATTAGAGTTTGGGTAGGTCTCCATTTCTGTTCCTCTGCCTGCAATGGGAAGTATTTCACGGAAGCAGGTAAGTTTTCCTGTTTGCCTTGTTCAGATCCTTCATTTCTACCATACCTCCACCATTGTTGACACTGAAAGTTCCCTCCTGCAGCCCAGGCAATAGCAGGTGGACAGACTCCTCAGACCTGCCCCTTTCATTTCTTTTCACCTGCCCTGTGCCCACGCAGCACTTTCTAGGGATGCAAAGAGAATACGTAATTCAGTCTTCCCATCTCACCTCCACACTTGCCTCCATTAGTCCCCTTGGCCTGGGCCTTTTTATTTGGGAAATACTCCCCTTTCTTCCATGCTGGTTATTTTTGTTCATGCCTTCAGCCCATTAAGTCCACTGAATAAGCCAAGCTGTCCATGGGATGGTACCACACACAGAGCTAAAGCCCCACTTTGTTCACCAGAGACAGCAGCTAGGAAAAAGTTTTGCTTGGCATTGCCTTCAGTATGGCATGTTCGTGATGTCATTCATTATTACAATCTGGACTTCTCTCAGCTTTGGGAACATGAATAATGCAGCACCAAAAAAAACCCACTTTTTTTTTTAAAAAAGACATTTTTATATATAAATAGATAAAGATAGTTTGCTCTGATTCATCTGCTCAAAACTGCTGCTGTTTGTTTGTTTGTTTGTTTGTTTTTCAAGCAGAAATCACTGGGCAAGAGGAATGCTAGGAATGGAAATCCGGGATAAGCCTGTTTTTCACAACTTCTTGTCACGCAGGAAGGTTGCTGACAAAACTTTGGAAGAGCTCTGGAATTTGCTTGGAAATGAAGTCGCTGCTCTGGGGTGTAGTGCAGCAGCCATGCAGAGCCAGGCAGGGAGGCAAGGAAGAGCATCTGACCCATCTGGGGATGAATGAAGGTCATCATGCCTCATTTCTGGGAAGGCTGCAGAGGCTGGGACACAAGCTGCACAGCTCCCACAAGCTGGCATCTGGATATGAATGTGGATTTCACCCTGCACGGCTAAAATCTGAATGGTTTGAAGAAGTCCTGTGAAGACCGATTTACCTTGTGCCAAATGAGGGCATAAATCTTTGTTTGCTGTTATTCTGCTGAAGAGGCGTGGTGGCACCTTTGGTGGGGGTCAGGGTATGGTGCTGGCAGCCAGCACGGTGAGGGTCAGGGTTTGGTGTTGGCAGCCAGCACAGAAGAGAGAAGCAAAAAAAAAGCTCAAAACTGAAAAATGACCCTTGGGCAGACGAATGTCTCACTCAAAAGGACAGACGGACATACTGCTGCTGGAGATGCACCTCTTGATTATATTCTCAGCCAGCTTCTGGATAGCTCTTGGCCAGGGTGAGACACAAAGCCTCCTGTGCTGTGACACACTTGACAGCAATGAACTCCTAGGCTGCTCTCCACCCCTGCAGCTCAGTGTGCACCCGACAGCTCTTGCCACATCCACAGCCTGTTACCTCCATGTCTCTTCCCTGTCACAAATGGGGCCACGCTGCCAGCAGCGGAGCAAGGAGCAGGGTCAGATCTCTGGCTGGGGTGCAGCACCTGGGCTGTAGGACAACCTCAGGCTTCACACTCTGTAGAAACCCTAGGATCTAGTCCCGGTCACAGACAAGGAACCAGACTGTCTGCTCAGGGCATTGCTCACAATGTGTCAGAGAGGTTTTTCAGCTCTCTGTGGTCACCAGCATTACCAAAGGCACATCCCAGTAGTGAGTTTGATCCTGCCCGTATGGAAATAAAACACCAGTGCTTCAGCTGTAGTTACGTAGAGATTAAACCATAAAATAAAAACGCTACGGAAATAGCTGAAACAAACACTCAACATCCATCATGAGGGACAAGATCTTTCTCAATCCACTAAAACATTATTTGTTCTAGTTCCCAGGGGCCACAACACCGCTCTTCTGCATGAGATATGTGTGTCATTGGGTATGTGTGTATCCCTAAATTTAATTTGTCCGATTGCATTAGGACAAGCAGCTAATTCTGAAATACATTTTGCTGCCATAATCAACCCTTCTGCCAAACAGCATTTGGGTGGAATTGTGAAGATTGTGATTTTTATTTAAAGTGATTTATCGAAATCATTAGCAATGTTCCCTAAGTGGAATCCACAGCAATCCTTTTAATCCCCCACCCCCCACACCCATCACAACAAATGCAAAGATTTTTTTTAATAACAGAGAGTTTGAAATATAAGGCTATTAAAATCCACACTTCTTCGTGCTCTCTCCCTTTCCATCCCTGTAATGGGATGGAAACAGTAATCGTGGAAATAAAGCCTCCCTTTCAGACAAGAGATGTAGAGGGTGTATGACCAACATCTACTTAGTCTCTTTGAATTGATAGAGGAGTTAATGAAAACGAAAGAGGCCAACTTTGCTTTCACTGCAGGGAAATGCAAAAGGTGGAGGGGTGGTTTTTTGGTATCACCCCAGGACCCTTTTTATGAATTCAGTGCCTGCAGCAGAACTCAGAGCTCCCCCAGGCGCTTTTCCAGCCTCTTCCCAAAAGTGCTCAATGGAAAACCAAGGGGAGCTGCCCTCTGTCCCGCTGGAGTGAGGTCCAGGTTGCTGTCACCGTCTGTCCCCAGGCAAGCAGCAAGTCGCCAGCTGACAGTTTGCTTCATCCTCCCAACGTGCTGATTCACTGCCACGTGTTTTCCAGAGAGCCGGGTGTGAGGTGTGGGAGATGGAGCTGTGCCAGCTGTGCCAGCTGTGCTGCCAGACACTGGCCGTGGGCAATAGGACAGGGACCACCAGCATCTGCTCTGCTGAGTCACCGGGTAGTCCAGGTGGGCTCTGTGGCTGGGTCTCCATAAGTCCCAGCTCTCAAGGGTACCCAAAAGCAACAAAACCCTGACAGCCCCAGCTGGGCAGGAGGCAGGGGCTCAGAAATGACTGAGCATCAGGACTCCTTTGGCCAGCACTTGGGAAGCAGTGGGGAAGAGAAGGTGTCAGGCAGGTCTCAGTACATTCTCTCTTTTTCTTTAAATGAGTAAAAGCCAGTTGGCTGATGATATACGGCAGGCAGGAAAGGGCTGTTGTCAGCCTGGTTTTATAGGTGGGGAGGGAGTCTCTCACATGCAACCCTGTTCAGGCGTTCATTCAGACAGTTCTCACCACCTGTGCAAGGGCTGTTTTCATCCATATCACACAGGGCAGGGATCCTGACCCAGCTCCCTTGGAACTCTAACCCAGGTTTGATTAAAGCACTTGAATGTGGTGAGGACCTTAAGACCTCCAGAGCCAGAGCATACTCTTCTCCCCTCAGTTTCTCTGATTAATCTTCACACGCACACGTACCTTTGCAAATACTTTGCCCCAGATCACTCAGCTCCATCCCTTCCTGAGAACAAAGTGTGGTGGGAGCTCATTTGGGACAGTGGCATACAGAGCCAGCCACAGAGATGGCTCAGCCTGGACCAGATGCTCTCCTTTTCCCTCCAGTTGATGCACTGGTGCCATGGCAACTGCTAACACCAAACAGCTGCAGTGAAAATACAGCTTCAGAGCAGCTTCAGCCCCCAGGGACTGGTGGGCATGTCCCAGGGGTTGTCCTCTCCTCCTGGGGACTCCAGCCCTTCAGAGCAGGCCAAAGTCAGGCTGCACTGTGGTACCCCTGCATAGAGTCCAAAACACCTTGTATGGAAGAGTTTCTTTAAAAATATATAATCTTGCTACATTTTCCCTTTTGGAAGGATAAAATCTTCTGTGGCAGGACTCAGAGTCTAAGAGAGGAGCCTTATGCCATTCTGACTCCTGCCCTGGCCCTCAAAGAACCCCTACAGCTTCTTGTGCTGGAGGCAGAGGAGCAGCTCCAACCCCAGTCATCATAATGCTGAGGCAGGGGGACAGGTCCCATTGCAAGATATGTCTCCAAGCAGCTGCCCAGATGTGTCTCTGTAACCTATCACAGCTCTGTCACTTGTGAGAAGAAATTTTAGGAGGCTGTAAAATGGTGTTGGGAGACAGACAGCAGTGTGACCTGGTCCATGCACAATCCAAGGGGGGCAGAAAACATTTTTTTTCCATTTCATTTGCTCTTGGGCTGTACAATCTGCCTATTATCTACCTGAGCCCTGGTGATTTTACTGTAAGGGAGAAATGTGCCATTTTATTCTACACTCTTCCAATCCCTGGGGAGCTGGAAGGATTGCTGCTGGCTGGTAATACACACACAAAAAATAAATAAAAAAAGTTAATCTTTTGCTATTATTTCTCAGAAGTGCCATTTGGCTGCATTTAGGTCTAATGTGGTGATTTCCTTGCCCTTGTCACAGCTATTTCTTACATGGGGAAACTGCACCCCAAAAAAAGTAGATGTGAAAAACGATGGAGCTGTGATTTATTTTCACCTCCGAATACAGAAAGACACGTTTCCCCCCCCTCTAAGATTTCCTCTTCCTCCTCTTTAAATAAGTCCCAGTGCCTTCAAACCATGCCAGAATCCCAGTGAAATCCCACTGCCAAGGAGTATGCATGGATATGTTTCTAGGGAAGCCAGACCAGTTTAAATCCATCAGCAAGGTGACCAGGGACAGTGGCTCTTACCAGTTTGCATGGACACCTAACCAGGGAGTGGGGAAGGTGAGGGAGCTCAGCCCCAAATCCTCTGGGCTTTCTGCAAACCAAGCATCCCACTGATGCCAAAACTTTGCTGGGCAGCAGCTGAGGGGGAAGCGGGGCTGTGGGGAGCGTCATTCCCTTGGGATGCCAGTGGTGATTTGATGATGTCCGCCCTCCTCCCGGCAGCGCCAGCAATTCGATTCCTCTCTGCCGGCAGCGCAGCTCCCAGACAAAGGCTCCCAGACAAAGCTCATGTTTGGGCTGGAGCTGGGGACTCTTTCCTGAGGGGACAGCAGACCTGACCCCAGCGCTGCCTGAGCCTGAGCTGCCTCTGGGACACACCAGCCGTGCCCCCGTGCAGACGCGTGTAGCCATAAACACCCACACACACTCGCTGGCTGCTCCCCACCTCCCTGGGAAGACCCGGCGTCTAGATCAAGGCACATCTTTTGGCCGGATCGAGACACGTCTTTTGGCATGGTAAGGATTAACTCCCCAGGGAGCAGCATCAGAGGCCGAGCCTCTGCTCCCGCCACGCATCGCCGGCTTCACAGCAGGCTGGGGAGTTGTGGAGCCAACCCCTCGGCAGCTAATCCCCCTTGCTGCTGGCAGCTGGGGTGGCTGGGAAGAGCGAACGGGGCTGTGGGGTGAAGGGACAGGAGGGGACGAGGACGGGGAGGAGTGTACACACACACACACGCAGGCGTGCACGCAACACCCCGCAGACGGCAGGCAGCAGCACCGGATCAGTGGCTGTTTGCGGGGAGGTCCGTATGGGAGCCAGGAGATGAATAGAACAAGCCGGAGCGCCAGGCGAGCAGATCTGTTTGCTTGCAAAAGTCCTTAAGGTAAAACCCAAGAGCAGCCTCTCCTCAGCTGGGCTGCCCTTTGGAGACCGGGCACTGGTCTCACCGCTGTCCTGGTCGCTGTCTCTGACCATGATTTTGTTTTTAAAGGAATCGATCGGGAGATGCCGGCAGAAGAAGTTGCTGAAAGGCAGGCTGGCGTGGCCGGGAGCTGCGTGCTGACAGCACCGTCACGCACCGGGAGCAGCTGAACTTTCTGGGTTTTGAATATACGTTTCTCTTCCGTGGAGGCTTCGGGCAGCATTACGAGGGGAGTCACCGCACACCTTGTGCCTGCTGTTACCCAGACTGAGTCCAGGGGACGGCAAAGGGGGGCTTTCTGTCTCCCCAAGGACCATCATCTGTGAAAAGAAGCTGGAGAAAGGCAATTTATCTTTCTTTTCCAGATGACTGAAAATACCTACAGGATCCTGTCACTCCAGCTTTCATCTGTAAGTAGCATCCAGGAGACACGGCTGAGGAACAAAAATGGTATCAGCCAAAATCATTCCAGCACCTACTTTTTCCCAAGGAACTTCATGCCTGTAAGGGTTTGCTGCGGGTATTTTCAGGAGTGAGGACCGACGTACCACAGATGCATCCCTATCAGACCATGTAAAAATTTGCCAATGAGAAACCTACCCCAGCAAACCCATCTCTGCCCAGTTTGCGGTACATGGTTTGGTGTAAGCACAGCAATTCTCGCCTCCTTCTCTCCCTTCTAAATCTCTTGGGCTTGGTGATCTCTTTCCTCATTGCAATTATGATTATTTGCAACATCAGTGCCATCAAAGATTGGAGCACTTTCCTCTCCCAGATCCTCCCCAGCGTTAACAAGACTTTGAACTTGGTACAGCAAGTGGAAGCCACCACCAGTTCGGTGGTAAGTGTCCTCCAGGACCCTGAGCAGGACAACTACCTGTCCAACAGCCAGTCCATGAACTCCAGCAATTTCACGGCTGGCTTGGACCACTTGTTCCAGTACTCATACTCGGACAATGACCAGCTTTACAAGGAGTACAAACCTCCTCCTCGAGACGCCATTCCTCTGCCCAAGGCTGTCCTCTACCTTCTCATGGCAGCCCTGGTGGTGGTGGCGGTGGCGTACGCCATCGTCGGGCATCTCATCAAGGACCTCATTCATGATTTTATAGGTGAGTGCGGGCATCACGCGCTGTGTGCATGCGGTCAAAAACCAGCCTGGTGCAAAGCCTGGGGGCAATGGCTGGTGTCTCTCCTTTGATTTGGGTGGGTTTTAGTCCGAGCCTTGACCCTTTCACATTTACAAGCGTGTTAGTTTATCTGATAGTGCTGGGGTCTCCAAACTGAGCTGTGTGTCGATCAGGTCCCTGGAGAAAATCCCTGGGTTTAGCCCCTTTCCTAAAGAAATGATCCTTGTGTTTGTGTGTGTGTGTGTATAAATGTGTATGTGTGTACGTCTGTGCTGCCCAACGCCTGTAAAATTCATTGGCTGGTTTCAACTGAGCTTGGGTTAAAGGTCTCCAAAATTAAAAGTTTCATGGCAACAGATACCTGAGCACAGGACAAGAACCCACTAGGGCATTGTGAAAGAAGAGCTTATCCCCTTATCAGACACCAGTGACTCCACAAACACCTAGCAAACACAGGTCAGCAGTCTGCCTCCCTTGTACAGCACCTAGCACAACCATCAGAGCCTCTGAGGCTGCTGCAACAAATGTATAAGATGATAACCCAAAGAGTGTGCATTTTTATGAGAACTGGCTTCCCAGCAATTTTGCTTCATCCTGTTGCTGACGAATGAGGTCCCTCATTGAGTCCGACGCTGGGGACAAGAGCACAAACACTCTGGCCACCGTGGGCAGGCAGAGGCACTTGGCTGCTTACAGCAAGCCTTCAGTGATACTTCCGTTGTTTGCCCCATAATTTGAAAGGCTGAGGGTGCTAGGGAGCACAAATGTACCAAGTTCTCTTCTGGATCCTTGATACTTCTGCCCCCCACCCCCTGACAATCACCTCACCATGTCCTCTGGGGGACAGGGCCCTGCTGCAGGGGGTTGGTGGCAGTTTTCCAGATCAGACAGGGGGACAGGAGGGATCCACAGGGGGATTTAAACTCCTGGCTTCTGCAGATGTGCATACTCCCCCCGAAAGCTGGGGAGGAATGTCGTCTGCAGCAGAGCAGAGCTGAAATCCCATTGCACACCCCTTGCTCTGAGCCTGCCCCCCAACCAGGGATGAAGCCCCACAGGCTCTGTCTCTGCAGTGGGAGGGAGATCACCCTCATCTGGAGAAAAATCCATGTGCTCATTCTCGATTCCCCTTTATTTCCCTGTTCATGGGACGCAGGAGGTGGTACACACTGGCTAAAACTGCGACGGGTGCCTGGGGGGCAGGCAGCACCCATGCCTTGCTGATGGGAGGGCGAGCCAAGTCCCTGGGGCAGGGTGTCACGACTGGGCAGGGGTTGGCATATCTGGGACACGGGTGTTTGGGAAGGAGGTGTTTGAGACAGGAAAGGTTGAGCCTCCTGGCAGGGGGCAGTGCTTGGGGTCACACATGAGGCTCAGCCAGGAAAACGGCAGAGAGCTGCTGCTGAGGAGTCTTTCTTCACCCCAGCTGGAAAGCAACGGATACTGTCTTAAAGTGTTAAATATAACACTTAATCAGCAGCTTGCTGGGGCTGTAGCATCTCCCGGCTCTGCTGTTCATCTGATTTAGCGTTGCCTTCCCAACAAAGGTAGGCAGCAGGGACAGCACCTAAAAATATACACGCGCCTGCCCTGAGGTGCTCAAAGGACCAGGTCAGAGCAGGTTAGAAACACCCCCGGGGTGAGATAGGAGCCAGTCCAGACACAGTGTCCTCATGGAGCAGACACCCCTGCCCTGGATGCTGGGGTCCCTGATGCAGGACAGCTCAATGGATGTGGGTGCTCAAACCCCCGCCATGGGGTCAAAATCCACATAAATGTCATGCTCCCCTGGCAGGTAGAGAGGCTGAAGCTGTGGTCAGAGGCACCCATGCCCCCGCCATGCTATTTTCAGCTCGGCACCATCACTCCCTGGTGACCTTGGGCACCTTTTGCTTTTGCATGGGACATCTGCGTGGGACAGGGTCAGCAGGGAGCCCCTTCTCTCGCAAAGCCCTTTGCAAAGGGATTTCCACAGCCTTTCAGAGCACCAGAGGGACAGCCCTGGGGTCTGCCCACTTTCTGCCACTTTAGAAGAAGCCCTTTCCCTCAATGAGAGAAGAAGCTGAACATCCTCAATGAGGGCAGAGCATCCTCCTTGCCCTGGCTGGAGGTGACACCTCTCCGAGTCAGGATCAGAAATCCAAATGTGAGCTTCTGCCCCATCCAGATGGAGAGGAGAAGGCATTTCCCAAAGTCCAGCAGTACCCAAAGGCTGCCTCCAGCTTGTCCTGTTTAGCGCTCCGGGCCTGTCTTCACACCATTTATACACTTAAAATGAGCCAGACCTCGGAGGCGAGAGGACAAGACTGTGTTTGTTAACACTGCCAAGCAGCAGCCTTTAAAGCAAAGGTTTCATTTGAATGAGTTTGCATAAAATGACTTCAGGGACAGGACGGAGGGACTGAGGGATGGTAAATAAGAAGCTGGTCTATTAGCTGCTTTAACACAATGCCTGGATTTATATACTCAGTAGCAGCTCCAACCCCTCACTATCAGCGTTGCTGTGCTAATCATATTTAGAAGGATAGAGAGAGATGTGGAAATAAGATGCCAAAGGGCTGGAGTCTGTTTCGGGGAGATTAAAGCGCGAATAGTTAATCGCTGCTTTAAAGAGTCACTTGGAGACATCAAGAATGATTTGGACCCCTCAATAACAGCTTGTAGGACACGGCTGGGGGAGTCAAAGCATCCCCCCGCCCCTGTGGGCTCAGAGGGACTGTGAGAAGCGGGCGCTGGGCTCAGGTCGGGATGGCAGAGGAGCTCTCGGGATACTGGCAAGCTCTTCCCCTTGTGAAATCTGAATGGGTATCTGAGACACCGGCACCTCTCTCAAAAACACTCTTTAAAAATTCAATTAGAGCTCGATCCAGGCATCCCCGAGGGAAGACGAATGCTGCTGTGATGCCCAGTGGGGTGGGGAGGAGCAGAAAATGGGAGGCTGCATTGGAGGAGAGGAAAAGATGTGTTTCTGGAGAGAGGGAAGGCAGAATTTCCCTCGGCCAGGGTAGAGATCCTGTCTGTCCTCATCCCCCCGAGCACCTCGATATGGGTAAAAGGGCTCTGAGAGAGCCTGTGTTCAGCTCTTCCTGGACAGACCTGGCCAAGAGGAGCCCAAATTACCTTAATTTCTCTCCAGTTCCTCCCCAGTTAGTCTGAGCTGACAAAATCTCCCATTTGTGACTTTCCCCAAACTTATCTGGCACCTCCGCTTCGGGGACGATTGCCGGCCCCCCCAGAGGCAGAGGGTCGGCTCCTGCGTGAGCGCAGCTCAGACGCGGCTACCAGTTAAGACAAAGTGGGTCGAAGCATTTGGAAAGCAGCTTAACTGGGGAGCGCTGGAGAGCTGCCGGAGACGGCGCTGCGGCGAAGTGCCGGCTTTGGCAAATGACAAGCCTGTCGCAAACGTAGGAAGCGCCTAATTACTGCAATCCTCGGGAATCAGCCCGCCCTTCCTCCTCCGGCCCCAGCAGTTCACTGAATATCGCCCTGATTTAAACGCACACACATAAAAATGGAGAAAAAAAAAGAAAGAAAAAAAAAAAGGGGGGGAGGATGGTGGGGGGGAAAGTTTAACTGGAAACAAAGCTGTTGCCATAGAGACGGCAGCGCGTGTGGTCCCCGGGAAAGCATCTCTCTGCCTCCACAAGAACCACACAGGACGGCTCCCTTGGCCTGCGTGGGAGCTGATGCTTCGCCAGGGAGACCTTTGCCAGTGTCGCCCAGTTCGGCCGAGGTCTCCTCTGAGTTGCTGGTCTCCGGAGGAGACCTTGAGGAAACTTTTCCTTCGGGAATGGGCCCACGTCAGATGCCCCACTAGGGTATAGCAGGGCAGGCTCACCAACGCTGGTGGGAGTGTGCTGGTCCACGGCTCCGGGACTGCTCAGAATCCTAAGCCAGCCTTGGAGAGAGATCTTTCTTTTCTTTGCCCTTTTGACCCACCAGCTGTATATTTATTTTTCAGCCTTATCTATACTCTCCACATTTCAGGCTTCTTTGGGAAACGGTCTCCTTGAACAAAGAAAATATGCATGAATGTAGCATTGCTGAAAATAGCTGCTGGGTGATCCTGCAGGGACTCGGGATCTGCTTTTAATTGCTCCCACGCAGAACCACAGGGCTCTTACGATAATTCAGCCCATGGCAGGGATTGCAGATAGCATCTCAGGCCCACCAGAGAGGACTTACCTCTTCTTTTATGGCTCTTTTGAGGATGATTCATTTGCCTGACAAAGTTATGGGAAAATAAGAGGCCATGGGAGGTTCCCTTCTGTTTCCCCACCTCGATGTTAACCCACCTCTGACACTAACCCATTGCCTCAGTTTCCCTTTTGGTGCATGGGGGTGCATTAGGAGTTCCTTAGCTGCTGATCTAGGGATGTGATGTCTAGCAGCAGCTATAATAGGATGGCTTTCACCAGGCTGATTCCCACTCCCAGATTCTGTAATAACAGGCAGATGCCCCATCCCATATCCACCTTGGCATTGCTGTGGCTGCAGATATCAGCTGGGCAAGTGGCCACAGTGCTCTGGCCCTAAGAAAAACAGGCAGGGGTGGCCCTGCTCTTGGACAGTTTCATGATCAAACCTTTGAAGCACAAAGCCTGAGCAGTGAGGTGGCTCACAGCACATGCTGCCAGGGATTAACAAAGGCTGTCCTCCTAAGAGTCGTTTAGATGTGGTGTTGGGGGATATGGTGTAGGGGAGAACTTTGTAGATCAGGGCTGATGGTTGGACTCAATGATCCCAAGAGTCTCTTCCAACCTGAATGATTCTATGATGCACCATCCTACAGCATCATTTCCATTTTGACTATCTCATGGTCTGGCAATGGGCTCTGTCAGGTCCCTAGGGTGAGGACCATGCCTTTCTGCTTCTCTACAAGTGCTAGTCTTCATTGGACTGAGACTGAGCAGGGGTTCTCACCCTCTCACCGTCTTCACTCTCCCTCTGTGGCAAATGCCTGAGGCTGGAAGATGTGGAGAACAACTAACCACCTCCTGGAGCATCCCTGCCTCCCACATACCACACCTGAGTCATCACCTCTCAGAGATCCGGTATCCAGAGCAGCAATGCTGCCCAGCGGATGGGACTGGGATCAAATGCAGGCTTGGTTCAGGCTTATACTGGTTCAGAGAAGCTACTTTTAAGAGAACATTGTGATTTAATATCTTTACTGTGTCACACCTTTTCCCCACCAGACCCCTTATGCCAGTGACAGCGTCCTTACCTGTCCATCGGCAAAGCAGTGTGCCTGCATTGTTTGCACTGCAGGACAGTTTTAACTCAGCCAGCCTGGCTGACCTAAGAAATCTTTGCAAAACAGGAGGGAAGAACAGACTCCAACAGCAATTCAGTTTAGAAAGCCATGAATCTGGGGGGAAAGGTGGTCTTCTTGCTAACAAAATACTACTGGCAGAGGCAGACAGAGATGTGTCAGCAGAACCAACCTGGGAGACGTCTGCTGATTTTGCTAATCAATAAGCAAAGTCTGTCCTGCAAATGAGACAGATACAGTGTCCAGCTGTGACTGCTGCATCATGTCAAACACGTGAGGGATACCCTTGAACTTGTGTCCGATGGGAGTGCTCTGGCTGGAGCTGGTCCTGCCTTGCTGCAGAGTATGAGGCAATCGCTGGGTCGGGACTGTTTCAAAGAAAGAAGTCCTCTGCTCCTACTGCTGGGAAAAGGGCTTTTTTAGCACTGTTTTCACACCCAGCTCCATTTAAGGCAAGTAAAACTAAAGCACGAGTTTGGTTGTTCATCTAACCTGTTTCCCCTTTTGTTGCTTGTTTCCATCTCTGCAGGGAGTGTGAATATCTCACTCACCGGGTTGCATTTAAATTTCAGCCCTTTCTCCCACCTCCCTCTGCTCTTCTATCAGGGACATCTCTTTTCCACTGGCTGAAATGTCTCATGGACATCCTGCTCTGTCACTGATGAATGCAGGGGGCCTGGCCAACCTGCTGGGATGAAACTGGGTGTAGAGCATCCTTGTGCCCCTGTGCAGACAGGCAGCAGGAGCCTGCTCCCCGCTGCCTGCACAGTATGAGGTTTCCGAGAAAGGACAGTCCCTCACGCTGCTGGTATGAGGAGGGGCAAAATGCACTGGGAAATCTAGGCAGCCCAGGACAGTATTCTTCTGCCTCCTTTGATCAGCACATCCCAAAGGTCCTGCTTCCAGGGATGCTGTCAAAGACTCAGGCAGAGTCAGGGAGGTGCAGGGACACTTTGTGCCACATCACTCTGTTATTTAGGGAGAGATGCTACTCTGCAGCTCCTGGTTTAACCAGTCTACCCTATCTCCTCTCCCCAGCTGCTTTGGATCAATAATTCTGTATCGATCTCACCCCACCTCACCACTTTCTGCCTTACCTTTCCCCCTGCAAGACCTCAGCAGACATGCTGAGACTTGCCAGCACCAGGCAGGTGGGGAGAGGTGTCTCTGGGTTAGATGCTGCTCCCCCAGCCTGACTGAGAAAGTCACTTTGTCCTTCCCTTTTATCTGCGGCATTCATCTACCTGCCCATGTGCATGCCCTGATTTTGCAGCATGTGTTACAAGCTCCTTCCAGGGGCTGGTAGGAGCAGGCAATGCATTTCCTCACCTCCCAGGTGTGAGCATCCTGGGTCCAGGGGTACCACTGCCCCACGAGCACACAGTGGGACCCCTGCTCAACCCAGTTCTGCCTTTGGGTGCCCCAGGTCCATGGGGTATCCTGGTTCAGCCTGACTTTGCTTGCCTTCTAGCTAGAGCACATGTGAACCTGAATATGAACTTTGCTCCAGTAGAGGATTTCACTTTCCTTTTGGTGCCAATTGTGTTCATATTCTGTTGGTCATGCAGACACCCTGCCAGATGTAAGAGATGAAGAGAAAAATGTCTGTCATGCTGCTAAGGACTTCAGCTACCTTTAGTCAGTCACCACCATCCCTCCGCTCCTGGCACCTCACCACCCTCCATCACCTGATTACAACCCTCTGCTGGGTTCATTATCCAAGGTTTCTAATGCTTGTGCACAACATGAAGTTGTGCATCCCATCCCCTGCAAAGGTCCTGCTGCATCAGAGCAAGGTTTAGTCGCACCGGGGCCAAAGATGTGCAGGTCTTCTCCCTCCTCCCCCTCACCAGGGGTCCCTCATGAAGGACCCTAGAGGACCACAGTTTCTCACACACAAGCTGAGCAAACTGGGGAGGAGATGGAGGGAGAAGCTGGGAAGGAGCATACATGGCTGGGACAGAGCTGGCCAGCGCTGGCTGGTGGGGTAGACAAAGGTGCTGACATTTTTATGGCTGTTCCTCCAGGGTCCTGCTGCTGTCAGGAGATCCTCCACCAGCTCCATGGGGCCACACTCCCCTCTTCCACACATGGCAACATGCTGAAGTTACAGACCATAAATGGCCACAAATAACGTGTAATTGTGTAATTACTTCACTCCTTACTTACACAGTCAAATCATAAAGGCATCACAGTAAATACCCTCTAATGACAGCCTAATTACATCTTCCTGCAGATTACCGGGTAATTAGATCCAGCAGGCTCCAGAAATAATTCCCAGGGAAGCAGCAGTTCGGATTAGTATGTACAATCCAGCCCACATTTACCCAGGAATTAGACTGCTGTGGCCTCACACAAGCCACCTTCCCTGGGCATCCCAGCCAGCCATGTCCCCTTTGGTGACAATGCACCATGGCCCATTTCCCATGGAAATGGCTTTTGCTGAGCTCTCCCAGCACACCCATCCTCTGTGTTTCCGCCTTTATCACAGTGCTGTGCCCAGCTCTTGCTTCTGCTGCCTGCAAATGTCCCTGGGAGTTCCTTGTTTGGTCACCAAATGCCACCTCTTCTTGACCACAAGCATGCAAAACCGTGGGCTTTGCTTCCCTCTGCAACACTCACCTAATGGCTCCCGGGATATCTGGGGACCTGACACCTCTTTTTCCATGGGTTATTCCCCTTCTTCCTTGCCAGACCAAGCCCTTCTCCCACTGGAGTTTTAGCACTGACGTCAAGGAAAACAAGACAAGACCTTTAATAGCGTTTGTAGGAGGCAATCTTGTTATTGCCTTCCGGATCCTCCTCATGCCAAGCAGCTGTGCAGGGTTGGCATGAGCTTGGGAGGTCTTGGAAGCAGACGACGGAGATCCAGGCTGCAGGGCCAGGCTGGGAAGCAGCCGTTGGAGTGTTTGGCTTTGGTCTAGATCCAGTAAATCCAAGCAAAATGGAGGCTTTAAAGGAAAAAAGACCTAAATGAGCCTCCTGAGTTTGGCTGACTTCCTCAGGGAAGGGTTGTGATGGGGAGCATAGGCTCTGGTAGGGGCTGTGGACCATGCAAACAAAAACTAAATGCCCCAGTTGGGACTCAGGGTAAACCTGAGGCTCCCTAAAAGCCTTTGGGCCACATCTTTGCTGAGTTCCCCCGTCACTCTTGAGAGCACCGTGGTAGACATGGGGACTGTGGTTGTTCTTCTCCTGCCCTTCCCACCAGACATCTGGCAGATCCTGCTGGCACAGTGATGGAGGTGAACAAAAAAAGGAAAAATAAGCAAAAGCAGTCATTTTCCGGACATGTCATCAGCACCCAGCATGGTAGGAGCTCTTTCTTCCTTGCAGCCTGCACCTACATCCAGCCAGACCACACCAGGCAGTGGGGCACAAACCCTTCTGCTCCCTGCCTAACCCCATGAAGGGTGGACACCCACCCTGACTCCACAGCATGAGCACCACTCCGCAAGCCATGCCCCACACCTTTGGGGATGACAAATAGCTCTAGTCTGGAGAAGAAAGCCAAATATCGCATTGCAAAAATGACAAAACTTCTGAGTTTTGTTCAAAAAAAGAAGGAAAAGGTTTGGGTTTTTTGAAAAAGCCCCAAAATTCAACCTATTGTGCACACACTGAACACAGGGAGGAGCACAGGTCTTTCCCATCTCTCCTCACCATTTGGTGACCCAAGAAATCACCTTCACCTCCTTTCATCCCTGGGATCCCACCCTGGCATTTGCCATCATTTGTCTTGGTTTTCTGCAAAACTTTTTTTCCACAGCCCATGAAAAAGGCAAGCCCTCACTGTGGTTACCTTTCTCTGTCCCTGCTCTGCCAGGCAGCCCGCCTCCCCAGCCGAAGAGCTGCAACTGAAAGGCCATGTGAGAAACAGAAAATACTCTGAAATACCCTGTGCCACAAGGGAGAGAAATGTTATTTCAAGGGAGAGAAATGTTATTTCAAGGGAGAGAAATGTTATTTCTGGAGAGCAATCCATTGGTGAATGAGCAGAGTCCCTCAGAAACAGCTAAACCCACCTGGTCCTTTTGTCTGCTGCTTCCCTTTAGCCAGCTCTGCTTTTTTTTGGGAGCAGGGCTGAAGCAGAAGGGTCCTGGTACTCTGCTGCCAGGTTCTGCCTGGCCCCAAATGTTCTTCTCCCCTCACCTGTGTTTATCCATCTTTGTTTTCCCTATATCTGGTGCTCCCTCAGCATGGCTGAGCATGGCCTCTCACCACACCAACAGCCAAAATAAAAAAAATAAATAAATCTGTATTTGGGAAATGGCAGCATCTGCTTCCACTGAGCCACAGCTCCTCATGCTGTAGGGGACATGTCGGTCACACCGCCATCCAGCAGCAACCACCATATTTTGGAGAGGAATTGGTCACCCCCAGGGTTGTCAGAGTGGCTGGATCAGCTCAGAGCCACGTCCTGGAGCTCCAGTGGCCTGCAAGAAGCACAGCCCTGAAGCTTCCTGTGGAGGGTTTGAATCTCTGGTGTGGCTGTGATGCACTCCCGTGGTGGATAAGCCATTTCCCATTTTGATGTCACAGTTATTTAATTAGCCCCTTCATTTCCTACAGCAAAAAAAACACTGTAGGAAATCCATCTCTTTCCCATGCTGGAGAGCCCAGATGCACACTTTGCTTCAGAGACACTGCATTTTCGGTTTTGGGATTATCAGGGTGATTTCATTTGCCCACACTGAGAGGGATTCTAGAAACCAGCAGCCTGAAAACCAATGCAGAGCTGGGAAGAGTAGAGGGAGTGGAGTGAGCTGAAGGGGCAGGGGTGGGCAAGGGACCCTCCTGAGGGGTGAACATCTGGACATCTGGAGTGAGGGGTAGGATATCATGGGAGGCAGTGATTTCCCAGCCAGCTCTGAGTCTGGAGTCAGCCAGAGGTAACCAGGGGTTTGTTTTGTGCTTTTCCTTCCCCCAGACTGGATCTTCGGCCCCAGCCCAGATGACAACAGCAACAAAAGTGATGTCAACTGCATCAGCAACAGTGTCAATGAGATGAGTGAGATGCCCGAGGTGCCACGGCGCCGGGATCGCCAGCCCCAGGATGTGGTCATTGCCATCGGCGAGACCTGCCACCTCCCGCAGCAGACATGACCGGCGCAGTGACCGGGCCAGGCGGGATGGAGCAGTGGGATGGAACGGAGGGATGGAGCAGCAAGATGGAGTGGAAGGATCAAGCAGCAGCCAGCTTGCAGGACCAGGCGGCGAGAGGAAGGGATGGGCAGAGCCAGCAACACAGAGCAAAGCCCTCCTCGCCCCAGTTTTGCCAACCTCCAAGGACTTTGCCAGGGTGGGCAGCATCACCCCTTCTCCCAGGGGGCTCGTCAGTCCGGCCCTGACGTCTGCCCTGTGTGACCTCCCTTTCTTCCCTGTGAATAGAAAAAAAAAAAAAAAAAAGAAAAAAAGAAAAAGGCTTTCAAGAGAAATGAGCCAGAGAAGAGCCAGGCGGTCCTTTGGCGTGTGGCTGTCCCAGGGATGTGGAAAGGAGATGAGGAAGCTGCATGAGAAATGGGGGTGTCTGTGTTTCTGGGGATAGAGCCAGGATAGACCAGGGAGCTGGGGCTTGAGCATGACTCAAGGGCTGCGGAAAGCCTCTGAAAGGTCAGCAGGGGCCAAGTCCAGCCTGATACATTGATGACCTGCCCAGGTCATCACTCCTCCCCTTTAGTTTTGCACCTCCATCTCACAGGCCATTTCAGCTGCTGCATCGCATGGCTCTGGGTCAGCGGGGTGACAGTCCCACCTCCTGAGGCACCCTTCCTCCCCCATGCCCATGGCCAGGCCAGGAACAACACCTTCTTTCTACCACCAGCTCTGGTTGAGTCCAGCATCCCCTGGCCAGGAGCAGCCCTGCTGGGACACAGCATACCCCTGTTCTCTGAGGAAAGTTGCTGGAGGAGAGGGCAGAGACCCACCTGCAGGGAAACCCAGCCCTCCATAGGAGAAAATAGCCCCTACATAGCTGCATCCCCCAGACATCCCAGCATGGTCATCCCTCTGTAGCTGCCACCACAAGGAATGATGGCTCTGCACTAGGATTGACCACATGTGCGTGCACTGATGCAGCATGGAGACCTCCATCATCTCCTGACAAGGCACTACCACCCAAAACTGCCCTTCTCTCTTCCTGCCACTTCTCTCTGCCCAAAGGCATCCTTTGCCATTGCTAACTCTGGGTAGATCCCTGCTCCCTGCTTTTTAAGGGGCTCAGGGGAAGCCAGCATCTGCCAGGGTGGGAGATGAGCTCCTAAACCTAGTGGGAAAAGAAGCATTTTGGTGGTTTCATTGGTATTTTAACACCAGCTCTTGCTCAAATTGGTGTTTTAAATCAGGATCCATCATTTCTCCCTGTAGCAGAGTGGAGGCATTGGGATCAAGCTTATTCCTTGGTCCCAGTGCCTCTCCCTTATGGAGATCCCTTTAATCTTCATGTTTTCCCTGAACTTAAAAAAAAAAAAGCTATACTGATGGCCCAGAGACATAATCCTGGGAAAAGGCAAGTGATCAGAACTTCTGCCTCTGCGTTCAAGGAAATGAGCCCTGCCTTTTCCAGCCTAAGATATGCAGGAGTACCCCTAAATAGCAGGCCCAGAGCATCATTTTCCCTTTCTGAAAGCAGTTGGGGAAAATGGATGTGGTTTCCACCTCCTGCTCTGATAGCTTTTAATGAGAGCTATTACCAGCAGTCCCACGCTGGGGCTTTGTCAGCTTTGCAGCAAGCAAAGGCTACAGCAGTACCACAAACCTCCCCCAGTAATTAACCATTTCAAATCAAAGACATCATCGCTGCAACCACCATTTTCCTCCCATTTTTTGGCCCCAGGTTTGTATTGTGGCTGCTCTGGGGGCTGGCAGTCAGCTCCTGTGCTGGGGCTGTGGAGGGAAGCTGGGCAGAGATGCCATGGCAGCACTGCGGGATGCTGGGGGTGATCCCATGTCTGCCAAACCCTGGGAGCAGCACTGCTGGATGTGGGCTGGGGAAACAGGGAAGATCCAGATTCCCGGGGGGCAGGACCAGTTGGGGTTGGGGGGGAGCTGGTTTCCTTACTTCCCTGTTCTTTCAACTTCTAGAGGTTGGGCATTGGGGTCAATTAAGGTCCCCCCATGCCACTGCTCTGGGAGTCAATGAGACCATGTGTCCAGCACAGATACTGGTCTCAAAGGGACCAGTCCCGGGAACATGTCACTCACAGGCACGACTGGTCCCCCTGTGGCTGCAGGCAACAGCCCTGGCTGCTCTTCTGCACTGAGGACCCATTGCCCATCAGTTGCTGGAAATAAGATGGCAGCTTCCCTGAGGCAGCCACCTCTGCTCCACCCAGGTTCTTGCTCCCTTCCCTAGACATCTCGAGTCCCACATGCCGTGGTTTGACCATGGGGAGCTGCTCCTGCACCCAGCAACCAGGGCCAGCATGACTGTCACGCACCCAAGACTGCTGTCCTCCAGGCAGGAGGAGAAGGAAGGAGCCAAGCTCCCTCCTGTGGCCGCCTGCTCCAGGTCCCACCGGACTGCTCAAGGCTGGGAAAGGCCAGGTGAGGAAATGCCCTTGACCTGCTTCCCTCAGCGGCCTCCTGGTGCCAGAAGCCCCAGCTTTTGCTTGCTGTGTCCAGACCCTGGACAGACTCAGCCCTCAAGTAACATTACGGTGGTGTGCATGTGGAGGGAACCATCAACCATCTCCCTCAGCCACCAGGTCACACCTGGTCAACGCCAGGAACCCAGCTGGCACTGGAGCTGTGCAGAACCCCACAGCTGTAACTGCTTTCTCCATTGACCCCATTGGAACCCACCACATGCCAGGGCAGTTTCCCATGCCACCTTCCTTCACATGCCCTCATCCCTGTGTCACTGCCATCATCTGGCATTCACCTTCCTTCTCTTCCACATAATTCGGGGAGGGGGAGCTATTTGGGGGTCAGTACAAACAGGGCAGCAGCCTCATCTGCTCTTCTCACCCACCAGAACCCTTGCTCCAGGCTGGGCTGTCCCCCCATCTGTTTCCTTGCCACTCATGCCCTCTAAGCAGAAGAGGAGGGTCTGGCCATACACCATCAGGGGCCCAGGGAGAAAGTCCATGGGAAGAGGCTTCCAGAGATGCTTTACCCAGGGGCAGTTTTGGGGGATGCTGAGAGGGAAGGGGGCTGATGAGAGTGCTGGGCTGCTCCAACTGCCCCGGTCCCTGCACCACTTCAGTGCAGGAGGTTGCTCTTTAAGTCCCTCCTTCCTCCCCTAAGCGCCTTATGGAGCAGGGGCAAGAGATGCTGGTGCTTTTTATAGCAGCCATAATCCCTGCTGCTCACATCGCCTGCAACCCTCCTGCCCCGAGGCCCAGGGCTGAGCCCCTGAAATGGGGGCAGCTACCCAAAAGCTGCTTCCAACTCCTTCAGTTCCCAGCACCCTCTCTCTCCCATGGCACAGATCCCAGCTCGGGATGGTTCTGGGCCCAAAATCCCATTGCAGAAGGCATTGAAAGGCCACGAGTATTGCATCCTTCTCCCAGTCTCAGCACTCTGACGGGGACAGACAGATAGACAGACACACAGAAACACATGGATTAGCGCTGGAGTACATGCCTGGGCTCTCTGTTTTGCTCTGAGAATCATGGAGCTGGAACCAGCCCAATGGCACAGCCTTGTGAAAGTCCCCAAGAGAGGGAGGAGCTGGGGGAGGCTGGGGTGTTCTTTCCTTTCTAATTCCTCCTGCCTTTAACAAGAGGGAAACTGAGGCAGGGAGGGAGCAAGGAAGGGGCAGAGCACTCCTGTCCCAGCAGCGCAGGAAAAGAACCCTTTGCAGGTGAGCTTTAAAGGCTGACAAAACTCCATGCCCAGATGTAACCCCCGAGACATGAGCTTCAGTGTTTTATCAGGGCTGTCTTGGTGCCGGGGTGGCTGGTTTCCCTTGCCCAGGCTGCACCTGCAAAGCCAGGGATGGCATTTGGCCAATCCAGGCTTCATCCATGGGGAGAGAGCAAGCTGGAGAGAAGGGATGTGAAATGAGGCAGCAGGAGGTATGAGGGGGCGGGAGCGGGTGCCAGGGAGAGGCATATTCCACCTCCTGTCTCTGCCTTGGGAGCCAGCACTGTTTGTCCCCCCCAGCCCTTGTTCCCCCATTGCAGCTGCTTCACTCCCTTTTGGAAACATACCCCTCTGGTCCTGCTCCCCACCCTTTCCCATGGCTGCCCTCAGTGGGGACGTATCCCTACATCCCTCTGAGATGTGGCCAGTGCAGCACAGGGCCACCAACCCTGGCTAGGCAGCATCCCTGCCTCCTTCCCTGCCAGCCTCTGCTGCCCTCCCCACTGCAACGCCTTTTCTCCCTTTAGCAGCTCGGCTTCTCCTTCTGCCCAGACAAAAGTCCCCCTCACTCTGCACCCAAACACCTGCCCACGGCAGATGAAACAGCCCCCAGGACCAGGGCATCTCACAGGAGAGGGCAGCACGGGATACCCTGCCTAAAGCCATTCGGACCCTGCCTGCCAGAGCATCCCTCTCCCCCTTCCTCGCCCCCTCCCTGCTGCTGGGCTGGCCCCTCTCTCCCACAGCCTCTTTGCAACGCATTTGCCGTAATTTCCCCCAAAACAATCAAAAAACCAAAACAAACCAACAACAGGGGGGTTCTTCTAGGTCAGGCTGTGTTAAGACGGTGAAAGCAGATTAATTTCTCAGAAGAGCAATTCAGATTTTTCTTCCCCTCCCCACCAGGAACCAAAGCAGGGCTGGCAGGCAGGAGGCAGCGGCACCGCAGGAACACACACATGCAGCTTTTGGTGTCACCCCTGGGGTGGCTTTGAGCTGGGGCATCCCCAGGTCCCAGCCCCACATGGGAAGCAACGGGGACTCATACCAAATGATGGTCACACAGGTGGGAAGGAGAAGGTGGCACCTCTGAGACCCTGATGGGACAGAGTAGGTGCCCACCACCCAAGGAGAAGGAAGGAGAGAGCCGTGCCACCACTCCCTCTCAGTGCCCGATGTCCCCAAGCCCATCCTCATCACCCTCCCATGCCCACACCCCCATGAGGCCCCCAGCAGTCACGCTTGTTTTTCACTCCCAAGGAGCGCCGGGAAGCTCTAAAGCTGGAGGATTAGTCTCCAAAGCAAAGGCTTGGCCCGTCGCCAGCCCGGGCAGGGAACAGCCCACGGAGGCCTTTCCCAACGGCTCAGCTTGCTCCTGGCTCATGCTCCAGCTTTGTCCCCATGTTCACCGCCCTCCTGGTCACTCAGCCGCTGACAGCAAGAGCGGACCTGGGGGGCATCCCATAGGTGGGGAGGAAGCAGGAGGTGACCGTGAGACTCATGCTTGGTGCCTGAGCTGCCCTAAGCTCCAGCTGGGCAGTCAGAGTGGCCAGTGTGGCTTCTCCAGTGTGCAATACAGGTTAAGCACACACTGCAAGCTCTTTCCTGAGATGACAGGCACTGGGGGACACCTCTCCCTTCTTTTCCACTGCCTCTTTGCACAAAACCTGTAGGAGGTTCCAGCATCTGGAGACATGTAACTCTGGGGTGGTGGGAAGGAAGATCTGGAAACTGGTTGGAAACTCAGGACACAGGAACCCTCTACTGGGGTGGTTTAACTTGATACTGGGGGGTCCTGGGCAGGGCATAGGGAGCAGGCTGGGTGAGAGGTGCTGGCTGGAGGAGAGATGCACAATGGGGCCAGGCTGGGGGGCAGGTCCCTTGGGACCAAGACTGAACCCCACCACAGAGGTGGTTTTGGCATCACAGGGCTCTCCCTGGGGGATCATCACCTTCCTCCAACCTGCATCAACACTTCAGCCTTATCCAGGAGACCATCCCTTCTACCAAAACACCTCAGGACTGAGAGCAGGGCTTGTGGGCATGACCAGCCTTTCCTGCCCCATTCCTTGGCCTCTCCTGCCCCACACTGCCTGCAATGGGTCAGGCAGCCCAAGCCCAGGGCTCTGCTCACAGTGCTGCTCCCCAGCAAGACTTACAAAGAACCCTAGGGTGCATGGGCCCACTGCTCCCCCAGGGGCTAGGGTAACCTGGGGGACACTCCTCCACTGTCACTGGTGTGACTGGGTCACTTCATCATGTCACTGAGGCTGAAAACTTTCTCTGGAGGGGTTTGCTGCTCTGGTAGGTCATCCTGCAAAGCAGTACATGCTTACCTGGATGGAACCAGCGGGTAGTGACACCATCAACCCCAGGTCAGACTTGCTACACCTGGACCTTTTTTATCTTTTCATCTCCAAGCAGTGGGCAGCAGAGGCAGAGCCATGGCAGGGAGGTCTGAGACAAGCCTTACGATGAGCCTTGAGACAAGCCAGTCATTGTACATGGAAAAACGGGTGCATTTTAGAGCAGCCCCAAGCAACACCAATACATGGAGTTTTCCTCCCAGTACCTGATCCCTGAGCAACGCACAGGGAACTGTACAAGAGACAAGAGGAAACATCCCTGACCCAGTCCCAGGGAGAGTGAGGGATGCCAGGATTTGGCCCCACAGGCTGCCCTTACACCCCCACATCCCCAGCACCTACTTCCTGGGACACCCCATGGCGATGGCACCCCACGCCACAGGGCTGCATGGGGCCAAGGGGCTCCCAGACGAAAGGCAGAGGGACCTGGATGCCACCTCCCCTCCGACCACAGCGACCAGGCTCTCCTCCCCGCCAGGGAAAAGGTTTATTTTCATGCTGCCTCCCCGAAGGAACTCACATAAATTGCTTAAATGGCTGCAGCGCTCAGGGGACAAGCCCTTTCAGAGCCGAGCTGCACACAGGGAGGGGAAAGCCCAGGGGACTTTTTAATAACTAGCAAGGGGAGCTATTAAAGTGCTTTACTGCCTCGTTAAGACAGTCTAATCTCTGTGTATATCTTGGGGGGGCGGGAGGACGGAAATTGGCTTGCTGGTGTTTTTATTGTAACAGAGGTGGGTGTTTTCTGGCACCGGCTGGGATCCCGCCTGCTTTTACCTGCTTGTTTTCTTACCTCACAGCAGCACTGAACAGCCCAAGGGCAGCAGCGGGCAGGGCAGGACTGGGCAGAGCGCTCCTCCCAGGCAGCATGAAGCAGAGAGGCTGCAGATCTGCACTATGGGCTGTTTCCCACCTGTGGGATGCTATTCACCCCATTGCTGCACCCACCTTTCAGCGGGACAGAGGTCCCCAGGGCAGGTTTGGGACATGTTGTCTCTGGATGTGCCCAGGAAAAGTCCAGATGTGTGTGACCCCTTGTCCAGGCAGCCCCGAGGTAGGGCATGGGATGGCAGAGAAGCTGTGATGTCTCATCCACCTCTCCAGCTCCCAGGGCTGGGATTTGGAAGATACCCAGGTACATCCAGGGAAGCCCCCGCAAAGGCTGATCTGCAGTGATATTAAACTGTCCAACCACCAGGGTCTAAGTTTGGAGAAGGAATGGGCTGGGATTTTTTTTTTTAAGGTTTTGTTCACTTTATTTTTTACCTCAAGCCCAGGAGAAAATGGAGAAATCCTGCCGAGTCCTGCTGGCTCCAGCATCCACCAGCTCCATCTGCAAAAGCTCAGGGTTTCAAAGCCAGGAGCCTGAACGGATGCTGAGGCCGGGATGGCAGGGCTGGATAAGCCACTTGCATTTTCTTTGGAAAGGCTGTTGTTTGCCTGAGCACCGGCTCCAGTGCTTTTAAGGGGACCCACCCAGGAGCAAATCCCAACAGCCTGAAATCAAGAGCTGTGGCTGCTCCCACCCTGAGCTGGGCTGGAGTAGTCCCTGCCCTCCACCCAGACACACACACAGACCAGCACATCCTGGGTGGAGGAAGCAGAACAAGAAGGGCAAATGGAGACCTCAGCACAGCTAATGGAGCCAGCAAACACATCCTAGCAAGATCTCCCCTGGAAATTTGGGGCAGGAAGGGCAAAGCTGCCCTCTGTAGCTGGAGACCTAGTTCAGCCAAGCTCAATATGGCCCATCTCCAGGAGATACAGTCTCACCAGCATCGTGGCTCCTGGTAGACATGCGCTGGTGCCCAGCTGCTTCAGGAAGAGTGATTTTAGGTATCATCACCCTGCTGCAAGAAGGGACATACCCCCAGACATATGGCCTGCGTCTGTTTCAGGACTGAGGCTAAACCTACCCTGCCTGCAGAGCTGTCAGCAGCTCCAGAATGTTTCATCCCAGAGCATCTCCCCTTCCCCTAGAAACCCCCATAAGCTCAGCAAAGCACCAACAGCGTGGCCTGGGAGAAATGCTACTATTTATTAAGCCAGCTATTTTTTGCTGATAATTACTTTAACAGCGCTGGAGGACTTACCCTGTCTCCCCCTAGGACCCTCAGCTGACTCATCACATGCAGGGCCAGAAGGAAAGGTGGGGACAGCCAGCCTTGGGGGACACAGTGGCTCAGCAGCGGCAGCAGAGCTATGCAGGTTGCCATGAGCTGCTTGCAGGCGACAGCAAGCCAAGCACAGCTGCTCCAGGGTAGGGAGATGGGATGCTTGTGTAGGGCAATCTGGTCCCAGTTCACTGGGATTCCCCCAAGTCTTTGCCAAGTGCCATCTCCAGAAAGTTTGGAGATTGTCCTGTTCTCCATGTCCATCCATGGAAGCCCTGAGGGTCTGCAGGGGAAGGGGGGGTGCTCGGGGTGCTCAGCATGGAGAGTGGTTTCCACTGAAGCACTGAAGGTGCTACTTTAGAGACACAGAGCTGAACCTGTCATGCACTCAACCACCTTCCTAACTACAGCTAGCTCACATCTCACATTTAGAAAGAGTCACAGCCAGGTCTTCCATCTCTCTTGGCTTCTTATGGACATCAGGAGATGTTGTCCCCACTCCCACCACCCCAACAAGGAAAGAGCCAGGCTGCAACCCATGCAGACAGGGGAACGACAGCACCATGGTGAGAGCAAAGCCATCACAGCTCAGGGACAGACATACCCACAGGCTGTGAAGCAAGAACCCTCCAGGTTTGTCCACAAGTGTGGAAGACCCCCACCTCCTTGAAGCAGGGGGCTGTGGGATGTTGAAGTCCTTCCCTGCATCATCTGGCAAAGGCGGTAGGTCCTGCCCAAGCTCACATACAGCACCAGCTGCAAGCCATGCCCTACAAGCCAGCAAGGGGTGTGCTGGGAGGCGTGGTGGGTGGACAGTAGAAGGCACAGGCAGAAGCCAAGGCTAAAAGGACAGAGGAGATGTCTCCAGGGCAGGGTTGCTGCAAATCCACCCCAGCAGAGGAGCCTCACATTTGTTTGTTGGTAGTTGCCAGAGACATGGTGCTATTTATCACACAGATGGAGAATCCTGGCCATCATCTCCATCACACTGTGTCAAAGGAAAGCACAAGCCTTTTTGAGCCTGAGCCCCACAGGCTCCGCCAGACTGTCCGTATGCTGCCACATCCTGGGGTTTCTGCAGGACCCGGTCCCAAGGTGGAAGACAGTCCAGAAACAAACTGGGAGAACTGGATCTCCATCTCCCGCCCAGTGCTTTGCCCTTCTCATGTAATCACATCAGGAAGGGAAGTCTGCACCATCATCCTTCCTCTACAGGGCACAGACGAGGGCTCCCCAGCCCTACAGGAGCAGCTACAGCGACCACTCTGATCACGTTTCAGATCAGTTTAAACCAGACAGGGCTTCACCCTCAGGGTAGGGGATTTTAGGATCCACTATGTGCCATGGTCAAACTCCAGGTGCCCCAGCTCAGCTCCAGCCTGGATGGGCACTGGCCTTGAAGACGATGATGGAAATGAGCACCTTCAACGGGGATGTCCTACTGATGGTCCTGCCCCCCACTTTGCACTCCACAGGCTGGTGTGACCAAGCTGTGGATGCATGGGAGCATCTCCTGTCCTCTCTGGGTAGCTGGTTTAGGAGAAAGGTCCCCAGTTTTTGCAGATGGGAGGCTGAGGATTAGAGGAGAGAGGTCCCAGGAGTCCCACTGTTCCAGCTTTCCCCAATCCTTCCCTGCCACCAACATCAAGGACAACAAAGCAGTGACCAGCCACCTGCAAGCACCATCCCAGAGCAAAGGATTAAATTTATGGGGATACACCTCATCCCATCTCTCTCAGAAATTTGCCACAGGGTGGGCACCCCATCCTGTAGGACAGCATTACCAATGGGGAGCTTAGAGGAACAGTGCAACACCACCAAGCCAGCCTGTCCCTGCCTCTCCAGCCACCTCAGCTCTCCCAGCGGTGACATGTGAAGCAGAATGGGCAGCTGGGAGAGCTGGACTGGGAAGGCAAAGCCACAGGCTACAAGAACGTCACATCATCCTGAGACTGAAGCCAGCGCCAGTGGGCATCATACTCCAGGTGCAGTTTGCTGTTGAGTTTGCAGTTCTCAAAGTCAGCCTCAGCTTTCCGAGCCTTCCCACCAGGGTTCCCCTTTCCCGACTTCTCCTCAGCCCCTAATGGCAATTTGGTGTCTCTGCCTGCTTCTGGAGAGGAGGGCTGTTGGCCCAAATACCCGTTGGCCACCTGGAGCTCCTTGGCAAACCGGTGATCCTGGGGCAGCCCCGGAGGGGAGTGGTCCACATGGGGCCATTCGTGCTCCGCTTTGCCCTTCTCTTGCTTTGCCAGACCCCTCTCAGGGTCAATCCTGACCCAATCCTGCTCCGCCCTGACCAGGGCTCTGCCCGGTGTGGGTACAGCAGTGTTTTCAGCGGTGTTTTGGGAATACTCATCCATGTCATCAGCCAATGTGTCCAGGTAGCTACCAACAGAGATGCTATCCAGCCTGTCGTTGGGGTCCTGCAGGCTGTCCCAGCTGCCCCGCCGAGAGGCCGCCTGGCTCTCCACCAGGCTATACTGGCTGCTGGCCAGGCTGCTGCAGCGGCTGGTCAGCGTGCTCCTCTCCTCCAGTAGCCACTTCACCGCCTCGATGCCCTCGTTCACCACCACCAGCTGCTGAAAGATCTTCACATCGACCGCTCGCAGATAAGCCTGGCAAGGAGACAGAAAACACGGGGTTTTGAGGGGGTACCAAGGTGACCCTGGTGGCCAAGGGACTCAAGTCCCAGCACATCCCCAGCAGAGGTGTCACAGGGGTGGCTACAGGTCTTCCAAGATGCTTGATGAACAGCATGGCATGGGGGAACACCCTGCAGGGAACCATCCCGGGCGACACTGTCCAAGACCTGAGGACATGACCATCAGGGACCAGTGACTTAGAGCACCCACCATCAACAAATCCCCTCAGGGAAATAAATCCATGGCATTTATGTCACTGTCTTCTATGGAGCAAGCAAGGAACTGGAGGCACTGTGTGCAGATCTGAGTCCAGATCATCCCCCAAGCCCTAGGAGGCAGCTGGCCAGGCATGAGGAACCAGGCAGGGGCACTGCTCAAGGCAAGGGTCTGGTTGGACCATCAGCACCTCTCCACGCTGTTTTGGACAGGACCCTTCCTGCATTTACTTTCCCCTTCTAGAGTCCGATCAAGTCTGCTGACAATGTGACACAGCAGGATTTGGAGCCTGAGAGCCAAATCACTCCCCAAAAGGGGGAGGACAGTAGGGGGGACAGGCATTGTTGATCACACTGCTCGCTTCGCCGACTCCTGCCCCTCCAATAGCCAGGGGAAGCTCTTTGCAAAACTTCAGCTGCTGCAGAAACATCTGTTTTCCTAACGGAAAGCCCCGCGTGCCAAGACATTCCTGTCTGTGCGATACTGGCCGCCGAAAGCCACTGGATTTCCCCTGCTCAGGACACAAATATTTTGCCAGGAAAGGGAATAAGGCAATGGCGGTGGGGGAGAGGGAGAGAAATCCATTGCGGGACAGGTACAGGCAGACTGGGAGCTGCGGATACCCGCGGACTCATTCACAAACACACCCTGTCCTCAGCACCATCGATCTGTGATGGAAGTCCACGCCATCCCCCGGGATCTTTTCTCAGCCTAGTGCCCGGTCCCAAACATCCGGTGCCCTCAGAGTCACCCGCCCGCCCACGGGTGACCTGATGGTCTCTCGAGACCCCCGTCTCCGCTCCCACAGCGAGAGCAGCAACAAAAGGATCCGAGGAAGGAGCCTGGGAAAACTCCAGCCAGGGTTTCAGCACGTGAGGCCTCTCTGTCCAGGGGACACACACAAAACAAAAAACCCCAAGGGCAAAGATTTGTAGAGACCCGACACCAACCCTCATCCCCTCCCCACGCTCCTCAAGCTGCATTTAAATAAAAACTAGCAGCGATGTGCCCAGATTGGGGCTGGAGCCAGCTTCGAAGTACAGGAACTTCCTTTCTAGGCAAGTTATTTCAAAAACTGCCTACAATGGCCTTTTCTGCACAGGCTGCTAAAGCATCTGGCCTTGGCAGGGAGAAAACGCGGGAGGAGGAAGGCTGGGAACCCCTGGTGCGGGGGGGTTACCCATTTTTCTCTGCCTTGTGCAACCATGGCTGTCAGAGCTGCCAGGGGAGCCATCCCGAGAACAGAGGGTGGGAAAACACTCCCTGGTCTCCATAGCACATGCCGGAAAGAGTCGGCTGTTGCTTTGCTGCTATTTCAGGCCAGCCTGAACCCATCTCGTTGCACCCCGAGAAACTCCCTCTCCAGCAAGGCGAGGTTAGCATGGAAAGAGACCAAGGTTCAGCCACTCTCTACACTCCCCCAGATGCAGTAATGGTTACACCACACCGACCCTGTACCCATCCCAAAGCCTGCCCCGTGCTCCCCGCACGGTGCCCACCAGCATCCGGATCTAGGGCAGCAGCAGCATCCAGAGGGGAGGAAGGAAACTGCAGCCCTGAGTGCATGGCAGAGGATGGAGGAGACCCACCTGGATCCCTGCTCTGGGATGTGACACCTGTTCCATGCCTCAGTTTCCCTGTGTGCATCCTGCAACACTATCCTCCCCCCTACCCCTTGCTTTCCAAGGGGATCCCATGTGCCAGGGGAGCTGGGGGGACCATCACGCTCCTCCCCATGCTCTCTATGGGCAGGCAGAGGTGGGGAGAGCATCTCCCCAGTGGGGATAAAGCCCCACTGCCCTCCCAGCCCACAACAAACCTGCAGACACTTTCTCTCTTCAAGACATGTAACCTCAGGGATAAAACATCCTCCTCAGAGCATGAGATGAGAACAGGAATTTGTTGTCTTCTCCTCCCATCACCCACTCCCAGGCCAGCTTCTCCTCTGAGCACTGGGGTTCACAGGTCTCTGCTGCTGGGAGGAGAATTTTGGTTCCCGTTCATAGGGATGGGAGAGCCCTGTGCTGGGTTTTGGGTACCTAGGTGCCATATCCAGGTGCAAGGTGCCCCTGCTTCTTCACCAGCCAGTGAGGAGAGTCAGGACAGAGAAAGGAAAAAGCTTTTCTGAGCCAAGGTTAATAACACATGGCCAAAGTCAGGCCTTGCAGCCCGTCATCTGACCCTGCCTGCACCTGGGCAGGGCAAACACCATGGCTGCTTCGTCCTCCTCCCCCTCTTCCTCTTCTAAACAACCCTGGGCCTGCAGACCTTTCTCCTTGATCAGAGTGCAGCCTGGAAGCCGGAGAGGAGGGAGGATCAAAGCTTTTACACCGATGGGGAATACAGAACCAGGCAAAGCAGCATGGGTGTGGAGGGCTCAGGCTGGCTGAGTCCCCCTGCCCCCCCAAGCGGGGGGGGGCAAGCACGGATGCGGGTGTCTTTACCCCGTTTCTCTATGGAAACGATGCTCATTCCCTCCTGCTCGAATGTGTATGCGTGGGAGGGTCCCTTCCCCCAGCAGCACTTGAACCCATTGCCCAATCTCGCCACGTTTCCCCGGAGGCGCAGGCATCGCCGGTATTTGCTCCCTCCGCAAAAAGAGGGAGGCGAGGAAGCTGCCACCGGCACTCCCACGGTTCCTGGGAAAGGCTGCCAAAGGAGCTCAACCCTTTCCTAGACACCGGAGCAGCCCCAGCAGGAAGCAAACCCCGGGAAAGCTCTCGGCAATACTTGTGCCTTGTCACCCAGGGATTGACACCCGTGGGGGGTGAGGGGCTGCCACCGTGCCCTTCGCGAAGGTCCCTGCCCTAAATCCTGGTCCCCAGGACATCCTGGTCCCCGTCAGACCCAATGACGAGTGAGTGCGTAGGGTGGGGAGGGCAGGACGGAGGTGGCCAGAGGGATCCGTGGGACCCCCGGGGCGGGATGCTGCTTGGGTCGGGGGGCAGAGAAAGGCTAGGTGGGGAGCGGTTAACCCGTACAGGAACGAGCAAAAGGGGAGGGGAGAGGTATCCCCAAAATGCAGGCAGAGCGCTGGGCACTGTTAGGGAGCTGTTATCAGGAGGGTAGCAGGTTGTTACTAGGGAGGGGTACAGTTATCCCGGGGAGGAGGAGGGGAAGAGGGCGGCTACCGCGGGGATGGACACTTATCCCGGAGGTGAGACAGGCAGTTACCGGGGGTGGGATGCAGTTATCCCGGGGAAAGACACGCAGTTACCAGAGAGGGGATCACGCAACTACCGGGGGGTAGCAGGCAGTGCCCCCGGTGCGGCGGGACTCACCAGCTCAAGGCGGANCTGTCACCTCGGCCCGGAGCCCCGGTCACGCCACGCCCCTTTAGCCACGCCCTCTTTTGGTCACGCCCCTTTAGCCACGCCCACCCGCCTCCACCTGCCCGCACCAGCGAGGTCTGCTGGGAAGCGCGGGGAAGGAGGGAGGAGTTAAGTTTGGCTCCGCCCCCGTGGCGTCTCTGCGGCGCCGGAAGCGGCGCAGCCCCGCTGGCGCTGAGGGTTTGCGGGGCGGCGGCGGCAGGAGTGTTCAGCCGGGCCCGTGATTGGGCCTGCTCTGCCCTAGCCTGGCCTAGCCCCGGTTCAGCCCGGTTCCGGCCCCGCCTCAGCCTCTCCGCGCTAGACTGTGAGTAGCGCGGCCGGCACACAAAACACCGGGCCGCGCCGCCCGGCGTCCCCCCGGTTCCGAAGCGCTTCGGCCCTCCTCCGTCCTTGGGCATCTAGCCCTCCCTTCCCTCGCACCCTTCGCGACCCCTCTAAGTCCCTCTGCAATACCCCTCCTCTTCCCTCCGGTGTTCCCATGCCCTTCCCCTGCGGGCTCTGGGGTCCCCCAGGTTGTCCTTTCCTCCCCTGGGCGGTCCCCACCCCATAACTGGTGCTTCCCACCCTGCCTGGCCATGCTGGGGGGGCCTTGTGCTCCAGCTGGGGCCCTGGCATCCCAGGATCTACAGCAGGTCTATGGCCCAGCTCTGGCCTCCAGATATAGGCTGGCTGCATCCCTGTTAGTGGGGATGATGCTGCTTTGTACCCTCGCTGCTGCCGGTGCGGAGGTGCCTCTCCCCTCCAGTGACCCTATAGGCTGGCATGGCCAGTGATAGGCCCCAGATTTGCAGGTGTTATGAAGGTGTCATCGCTGTTCTCTTGGCCATTTTTCTCTTTCAGGGGCTGGGGGTGGGCCCAGTGTACCATGGCAGCCTCACTAAGGGGTTGGTGTGGAGCAGAGGTCCTCACTGGCCCACAGGTTCAAGGGCTTCCCATCACCCTGCTTACAGTCCTCCAGCAAAGCCTGGCTTTGTGGACTGCTCCCTGTGGGGCTGAGGGTGCTGGCACACGGGATGACTCCATGGGGCTTTTGCTTGTGGTATGTGAGCACTGCTCACACCCACTGCTTGTGCCTGGCCGTCTTTGCTGGGGACAAGGTTTGAAGGTACTCACCTCCCTCACCCTGTGCTGTTCCTGTCCTGGCAGGGAGCCCCGATGGACAGGAGAGCAGAGCAGAGCACGTCCTGACCCCTGCCCCACACGGCTGCCCCTGTGCCAGCCCCTGTGACTATGGATGAGTGGAAACCTAACCCTGCCGCCAAGCCCCACAAGAAGCGCAGCTGGTACCTCGCCTGGAAGTACAAGCTGATGAACCAGCGGGCACTGCGGAAGCTGTGCCAGGTGAGTCACCCGCAGGCCTCTGGGGGATTAGGGAGGATAATCTATAGGGTTTATGTGCTTATGGAGCAGCTGCGTGGGTGGAGGTGGGTCTTCTTGCAGTCCTTAGTGACCTAACATGCTGGGGGGCATCACTTGTTCCCCCAGAAAGCTACATCCACTGGTTTTGTACCCATGTATGGGAGTATCTACTATGTCTAGCAGCTCTGTCTAGCAGCTCTGTCCAGCTGCAAATGGACCTGTTGGGTGGCTATGGGAGGAGATGCAATTATTCAGGCGTCTTTGGGAGACTTTCAGCTAAAAACCTGACTGATTCCTTCCCTTCCCTTCTGTTCCGGACCTGTGCCAAGGGCTCAGCCTGCAGTGGGAAACCACCCCTGCCCTGTTTGATTTGCAAACCAAACCTTGGCACAACAGGTGGACAGAGAAAATAGGGCTGAGTAACAGGATCCCATGCCCCAGAGGCAGCTGGTGTCTGGGAAAGACACAGCCCTGTCTGCTTGTGCTGTAGAACGGCTAATCCTCAGCGCAGCCAGTGTCCTGGGGGGGCGTCTAGGGGTGTAAGGACAGGGAGGGTTTGACCTCATGGCAGCAAGCTGCAGAAAAGGGGCCGTTCCTGAGATGAGCAGAGCTTGGTGACATCTGGCAGTTTGTTTCTGTGGGAGGAAGCAGGGGAGGGTTTTGTGCGTGCCTGGGAGGATGAGGGCTCATTGGAGAAGGAGACTGCTCAGCCCTGCATCCACTGGGGTGCTGGGGGCTTGGGAGCAGACCTGGTTGTTGAGGCAGGCATTGCTCATCACACTGGGGGCAACGGGCCAGAGCCTGTCTGCTGTTACCTTTCTCTTTCATGGCACTGCTGTGGCTTAAAAGGGAGATGAAAATTGAGCTTAAAATATGTAAATAGAGCTGTAACTGTGGAGTAGCCAGGTCTACAGTGGCTGGGCCTATGTCAGCAGCTCTGACTGAGCCGGTCTTTCTAGTCTTCTTCATTGCTGGTCCTGCTTGATGCTGCCTTGTTAGCTCTGGTCACCTGGGCTGTGAGGCTGCTTCCCTGCCTGTCCAGGACTGACCAGGGTGGAAGGTCTGGGCAAGTTGGTAAGGTGGTCTTGCTGCTGGCCCTCAGGCACAATCTGCTCCTTGTTCCAAGCCCAAGGCTTGCCTAATTAATAGCTTTCTGTGCACAGATCTTGAAAGGTGTTCATACTCCTAACTCAACAGCAAAACAAAAAGCCAAAATGTCGCAGTGATGTTTAAATTATCACATTTTCTACCTGTCTATCTCTTGTCTTATTGCTGTCTGCTTTTTCATCTTCCCCTTCCTCAGTTATTTCTTGAACCCATTTGGCTGCTTGGCAGAGGTAACAGCAGCATGTAGGTTTGAGGCAATAGCTGGCCAGGTGGAGGGGGAGATCCTTTTACAGCTCCTCAGTTAAGGGCAGGCTTGTGTGTGATCTCAACCCCAAACCACACCTCAGAGAATCAAGGATCCTAGAGCTGCAAAAGGCACACGTTTTTAGAAAGCAAGTTGATGGAGTGTTGAGAACAAAGGGAGGAGTCTCAAAACCACCCAAGACCTGTTTCAATACCCCATTGTGGAGGCACCAACCTATAAGCAGCCTCCCCCAGCCTTTCTCTTCCTCTCCCTTGATTGCTATAACCCCTCCACACTGAGTGCCAGGATGCTTCAAGAGGTTAGCAGGAGCCTGAGCTTGTGTGACTTGGGAGAATCACCTAATAAGGCCGTTACATGGCTGGGCTGTGGGATGAATCTGTCAGGGCCACTTAGCAATCAGTTTTGGGCCTCCGTGATGGCTCTGCACTGAGCTGGATGGTCCCTTCTGACATGGAGGCTGGTAGGGAAGCTCTTCAGCGATTTTAGCTTTGAAGGTAACAGCTGCTTTGGGGCTTTGTGTCTTAAATCTAATTGGATAGATGATGGTGAAGCGGTGGATGTGGTGTACCTTGACTTCAGTAAAGCGTTTGACACAGTCTCCCACAGCATCCTTGTAGCTAAACTGAGGAAGTGTGGCCTGGACGATAGGGTAGTGAGGTGGATTGTGAACTGGCTGAAGGATAGAAGCCAGAGAGTGGTGGTCAATGGGACAGAATCTACTTGGAGGCCTGTGTCTCATGGAGTCCCTCAGGGATCGGTACTGGGACCGGTACTGTTCAATATGTCCCTACAGAGGGACCTGGACAGACTGGATAGATACAGAGGGACCTGAACAGACTGGATAGATGGGCCAACGTTAATGGCATGGCCTTCAATGAGGCCAAGTGCCAGGTCCTACACTTGGGCCACAACAACCCCATGCATCGCTACAGGCTTGGGGCAGTGTGGCTAGAGAGCTGCCTGGCAGAAAAGGACCTGGGGGTGCTGGTCGACAGGAGGCTGAACATGAGCCAGCAGTGTGCCCAGGTGGCCAAGAAGGCCAATGGCATCCTGGCTTGCATAAAGAATAGTGTGACCAGCAGAAGTAGGGAGGTGATTGTCCCCCTGTGCTCAGCACTGGTGAGACCGCACCTTGAGTATTGTGTCCAGTTCTGGGCACCTCAGCACAAGAGAGATATCGAGGTGCTGGAGCGAGTACAGAGGAGGGCAACAAAGCTGGTGAGAGGCCTGGAGAA
>VZTM01001826.1:128945-161017 GCA_013400555.1 Jacana jacana | reverse complement strand
TGGCCAAGAAGGCCAATGGCATCCTGGGGTGTATTAGAAGGGGGGTGGTTAGTAGGTCGTGAGAGGTTCTCCCCCTCTACTCTGCCCTGGTTGAGATGCCATCTGGAATATTGTGTCCAGTTCTGGGACCCTCAGTTCAAGAAGGACAGGGAACTGCTGGAGAGAGTCCAGGGCAGGGCTACCAAGATGATTAAGGGAGTGGAGCATCTCTCATACGAGGAAAGGCTGAGGGAGCTGGGTCTCTTTAGCTTGGAGAAGAGGAGGCTGAGGGGTGACCTTATAAATGTTTATAAATATGTAAAGGGTGAGTGTCAGGAGGATGGAGCCAGGATTTTCTCGGTAACATTTAATGACAGGACAAGGGGCAATGGGTGCAAGCTGGAACAGAGGAGATTCCAGTTAAATATGAAGAAAAATTTCTTCACAGTGAGAGTGACTGAACACTGGAAGGGGCTGCCCAGGGAGGTTGTGGAGTCTCCTTCTCTGGAGATATTCAAAACCCACCTGGACACGTTCCTGAGTGATCTGATCCAGGTGTTCCTGCTCCAGCAGGGGGATTGGACCAGATGATCTTTCGAGGTCCGTTCCAATCCCTGATATTCTGTGATTCTGTGAAATCCAACAGCAAAGCCTTCCATCACTGTGTGGCTGCCCAGGGCAGCTTTTGGGCTCTCTGCTAGAGCTGTTCCTCAGCCTTGGTGCAGGTCTATGGCTGATGGGCAGGGACCTTGTCCTCATGCAGAGTCCTGCAGCTACCAGATGCTGCTGTCACCTTTCCATGATGAAGCAGCACCTGGGCCCTGGGTTACAAAGCTCCCTGAGTCGTGTAAAGAGAAATTGCTTCAGCTGAGGCCTCTTCTTTCAACCCAGGCCATCCAGCATCCCTTGCCAACTCTGCAGCTCTAGGACCATCCTCTTGGCTGTGGCCAGATGTGCTCTTGCAGCTTACACCTGCAGGCAGATTGTTTCCCAACATTGGATGTTGGTAGCCCAAGTTTTCATGTGCGGTTCTGTCTCAGAACATGGAGTAATTTCTGCTTTAGTCTGGGTTCAAATAACAGGAAAAAAAGACTGAAATTGGGGAAGAGAAAAACAAGATGCATTTTAATAAATAGAGGTGGCTGTAGGAATGTTGAAATCTTTTCTACTTCCCCTTGCTCTGGTAGCAGCAAGGTCATGGGACATGGTGATGCTCGTGTTGAGCCCCTGGACCTTCCCATAGCCCTCTGTGTCAGCGTTGGTGTTGGTCACCTTGGTTTGCTGCAGACAGTGAGGCTGTGGCTGTTCTCTGCAGCCTGTGGCACAGTGTGGTTTCCTGAAGTCAGACCTTAGCTTCTTGGCTTTGCCTTGCTTTAGTCCCACGGCATCTCCTCTCCTTCTGAATCCCCTGATAAATCCTCTGGTTGCAGAGGGAGAGACAAGCGTAGTGGTGCTGTGGGAGAGGCAGAAGTTAAGTTTACTATGGGAGCTGTAACTCTGAATTACCAAACTCTTTGCATGCAGAGGTCCTCAACCTTGATGCAATATTTTAGCAGCCATCTGCTGACTGATCTGGAAGCAGGGCCATATAGGAAGCGGGTTAATTCTCATGCATCAAGAGTTCAGTGCTCTCCAGCTAATGAAAGCATTTCACCTAAAAACTCAGTCACCTGTATTTCATTGTCTTTGCCTTTTTCCCAAAAGAAAATAGGGGAAATGACAGATGCTTATGATCACTTGCAAGATCTCCTTGGGGTGCCCTGCAGCCTCTGCCAAAGAGGTGGTCTGATCTTGGGGTTGTTACTTACAAGTTGGTAACACAAAGCATGCTGCATTGCAGACAGGTGCTGTCCTCTTCCTGCTTGTGACTGTGATTGTGAACATCAAGCTGATCTTGGACACCAGGAGAGCTGCTTATGAGGAGGATGAGGAGTCTGCTCAGGACTACGGTGAGGGGCAGCGTCTTGCTTTCCTCTGAGAGCAAGGAAACCCAAGGGAGGGAAGTAATTTCTTAAAGTCAGGGCAAACTTGTGACCAGCCACAGCGTGAAAGACAGGTCTGTGCTTGTGGGTTTAATAAAAGTGTAAAGAAAAGGCTCATTCTGTTACTGGTCTGTCTGCTCAAGGCTTCAGCACGCTTGGCTGCAGAGGTCTGTAGAGATAGCTGGGACCAGACCTTTTGCCCTTTTGGATTTTCCTTACCTGCCATCCTCATAGATTCTGACCCATGACTTGCTGGGCTGGGATACCTGGTGGGCATGACCTCCTGGAGGCTTGGCTGAGCTAGTGCCAACCAAGGACAAGTGCCTTGGCTGGTTGAGACTGGGCATTTCTCCCCTGTAGATGATGAGATGCTGAACGTGGAGGTCCCTCGGCACCCTGTCAACAACAAGAAGGTCTTGGATGTTGAGGTATACTCCAGTCGGTCGAAGGTCTACGTGGCTGTGGATGGGACAACAGTAAGTGATGGGTGCTCTGTGGTCCTGTGAGCAGAGGATGGGTGGAGCTGAATGAGTGAAGCCTTGGGCATTGGGTGGTGAGAACACTTCTGTAGCTGGCAAGAAGGTCAGGAGTGGATCCCCCTCCCATTTACAGGAATGTGGAGGTGTTGTTGTCTTCTACTCTGGCATCCATCACTGCCATGACCAAAGCCAGAACAGCCCAGGAGAGAGACTTGCCCCTTCTCTGGGGGCTCTGTTGTGCTGAATGGGCAGGGAATAAGAGGTCTTGGTGTATGGTTCTCATTGCTTCTCCACTTGCAGGTCCTGGAAGATGAGGCTCGGGAGCAGGGAAGAGGGATCCACGTCATTGTCTTAAATCAGGCTACGGTAAAGCACCCCCACGTGTCTGCATTTGTCTTTCTTACTGGCAGTGTTTGGTTTTGCTCTTTAACTGATGGGGGCATGAGGTAAAGGGCAGCCACGAGAGAAGTCCCCAAATGCTCGTTTGCCTGTAGTTTCCAGAGCATGCTGTGGTCACCCAGAAGGTCCCGGCACTGTTTGTCTTGTGCTCTTCTAGCTGTCCTTGTGGAGCAAGCAGGAGAGGAGTTGTGAGGTTGGGGAACGCTGTCTCGTGGACCTCAGTGCACTTCATGTTGCACATGAAGGCCCAAGGGCTGAGTTTGCCTGGGGACTAACTCCCTGACATACCAGAGAAGTAACTCATTGTGTTGCTTAGGGCCTGAGGCTGCCAGGCCAGATTTCCATAATTCTATGCGGTATGACTGTGTAGCGCTTGTGATGCATCTGGTGTTTGAATTCCAACAGGGTCATGTGATGGCCAAAAGGGTCTTTGACACCTATTCTCCCCATGAAGATGAAGCCATGGTACTTTTCCTCAACATGATTGCCCGGGGCCGGATCCTGATCTTCACCATTAAGGTATGTGACCTAAGCCTCAAAAAAAACAAAGGTCCCTTTGCGTCAGGATGCCCTGAAGCTTATCTGAGCAGTTGTCTCCTGAATGTCATCAGGCATTCTCAGGCCTAAATGTCACATCCCCACTGGGTTATGCCTCTCTGGATCACCTCCCTTGTCCTCGTCTTCACCCTTGTTACTACATATACTGCTGTGTGCCCAGCAAGGCAGGAGAGCTAAGAGTAGATGTGTCAGAGCCTGCAGCAATAAACAAGAGGTTAGATGGAGAATGGACATGAGGAAGTAGAAAGATGTGGTGGGACCCTTCTGGGTCCCAGCTCCAGGCATTGAGGGGGGGGCACTGTGGACTGTGCTGGCTCTGGGCTGGTCTCTGAGCAGCACTGTGCTGTTTCAAGTTTAGCTGTGTGAATGCATGGCCCTGCTTGAGAGCGATTTGATCTGGAGAAAACAGGAGTCTGCAACTCCTCTGACCTCCCTGTGGATTGTAATGAAGTCACTGGCAGGTTTAGTGGTACAGAGACCTCAGGAACCTGCTCTTGAAGGTTTCTGGCCCAGCTGGTTCAAGGGTAGGAGTGGGCCCTGTATCTCTTTGATATTGATGGGAGACTTTCCTTATCTGCATCATGAGTCAGACCTCAGCTGCAGGGTTGTGTTTTGTTCCAGGATGAAGGCTCCTTTCACCTCAAGGACACAGCCAAGAACGTTCTGAAAAGCCTGGGGAGCCAAGTTGCACCATTCCTGAGCTGGAGAGACATGTGGACATTTGTGGGGAAAAAGGGAGGTGAGTCTAGCACAGGCCAGGAGAGGATTCATGGCTCCTTTTTCTAGGGTGAGGCTGGGTGAAGACAAATCCATTCCACCCCCAGCACACTGTATGAGCAGGGAACAAGTCACAGGGAGTGGCAGCTCCATTCCTGGGGGTGAGGGAGGGGATGGAGGCAAAGCATGTCCCTTCAGCATATTGCCAGAGACCAACGGGAGAAGGGGTCAAGCTGCCAGCCTGAGCTACAGCCCCTGGTTGTGCTTTGACACAATGAGGATGGGCCCTTCCAGAGAGTCCTGACCCTGTGTCCTTGCCCCAGGGGAAGTCTACGGGGAGAAACACGCCAAGTCGCCTGCCCTCTCAACATGGGGTGACCCCGTACTGCTGAAGACAGAAGTTCATCTGACATCTGTGGAAGGTAAGAAGTACAACCTGCTGTGTGGTGCCAGGTATCTATGGGAGATGTCTGCCAGCTGCTCTTGGTGTTTTTCAGTCAAAGTTGTGGGTCTGTTAGCAGTATCCCAGGATGGATTTAAGGCTGTTTGAGAGTAGGGATGGTAACTTTTAAAATGGGGCTAGCTTCCTTTTTTCCTGATTTCATGGCAGTTCCAGGCTTGGTTGTTGAGAAAGATGAAGATGGGGAGGTGAGAACATGGTCTGGTCATCTGTCACATCTCCAAACCAGGCCTAGTCCAGTTCTCTCTGACTGTTGGCCTTGAACACGGCCCGTGGCTGCTCAGAGAGGCCATATGATGGGGACGGGTTCTGAATGGCTTCTGTGGTTATGTCCTGCATCCAGAAGCGTTGCTTGTAATAAGGACCGTCTTAGTGATGGCTGAGCCCAAGGAGAGCTGTCCATGAGGTGGTACAGCCTGGAGCACAAAAGACAAGGCCGTGGGGATGAGCAGTGTGGTTTTCCTCCTTTGTGCCTCCAGATGCTGAGTGCCATTGGCCTGACACAGAGCTGAACCGCCGCCGGAAGAGGTTCTGCAGCAAAGTAGAAGGTTATGGTAGCGTCTGCAGCTGCAAAGACCCCACACCCATTGAGTTCAACCCTGATCCTGTGAGTGCAGGGGAAGAGTATTCAGGGAAAACTCCAGGAGGGAGGGCTGGGCTAGACCAAGTGTGTTTGCAGCTCAGATGTAAAGCCCTGTCCTGAAGCACCACCTGCATGGTGAAAACTTCCCCTGGGCAAGCTCATAACCCCAGCAAAGATAAGATGAATACACATGGTCAGGTCATGAGGAAGGGGTGTTCCCTTACCCTGTGTCTACCTTGAGCTGCCAAATGACCATGGCTCTGGGGACCTGAGCATGAGCAGCATACCTTGTATGTTTGGAGACAGAGCAGCTAAGATGGTCTTTGGGTGATATTTGGCACAATGCTGAAAGGTTTGGACAAAGAACTCCATGTGGATGCTAGTTGGGATTTGGGAGCTGTGTGTGAGGTGGGATGAAGAAGGGAAGCTGGCAGGGTCTCCAGCAGTACTGAGTGAAGTCCTGGTTGGTCGGTGTGGTCCTGAGCCAAGGGGTGGGACTGTGCAGCTCTGCTGTTTAACAGTGGAGCTGATCCCTATCCCTTGGATCCCACTTCCAGTGTCATGGCCTCCCCCAGCTTCACACACACATTCTTCTCTTCCAGCTCAAAGACAATAAAGTCTTCAATGTGCCTGTAGCTGTTATTGCAGGGAACCGCCCCAACTACCTGTACAGGTAAGCATCTCCAGGGGACACAGCTTCTCTGCTCTGTGCCACAAGACCAGGTGTGACCCAAGCCCTCCCCTTTGTCCTGCTGGCAAGATACAGCCTCCTTCTGGGGTTGCATGGGTAGTGTGGACAGACCTGCTTGGACAGATCCCAGGGTCCTTGGCCATGGGAAAGGGAAGAGCCCAAGGGCAATAGGTCCTGGTCACTTACTATGTAACCTTTTCCTCCACCCTGAGGCACTTCTGCTGAGTGCCCTGGGCCCACGGGGTCTGTGTGCTCAGGCCCCTTGATCTCTCCCCAGGATGCTGCGCTCCTTGCTGTCAGCTCAGGGCGTCAATCCACAGATGATCACGGTCTTCATCGATGGGTATTATGAGGTGAGAGTGCTCCCAGAAGTCCCTGTAGCTACGTCCTTGGTCTCCCAGCAGAAAGTATGTGGTGTTGGGCCAGTCCTTAGTGGTGGCAGGCATTGAGCCCCTTTACCCTTCCTCTTGCTGTGGGTCTCACTGCTTCTCACCCACTCCTATGCAACGTCAGTCAGCTTAGCCAAGCCATGAGTATGGATGAAACTGCCTTGGCTTTTCCCAAAGCCCAGATTTTACATCCCCGTGTCAGAAAGAGGCTGGTGTGCAGGAATGACGTGGTCATGCTCAGCTCTCCCTATCCCCTTTTCCTGTTTGCTGACCATCACAGCCTGGGTGTAACACCACTAGTCCAGTCCCTTCACATGAAGCAGAATGAACCAGCCCAACTGTGCCTGGCCAACTCCACTTTCAGTAAAAGGTGAAGACACCAAAGCCAATCCTTTTTCACAAGGCTCATGAAAGCTGCAGCCAGGTAGAGGAGAGCAGGTTTAGAGGGCCTTTAGAGTGCAGTGACCTTTCAGTCAGCTCAACATTATAAAGCCCTGGAGGATCCCTCTGCAAGTCCTGTGTCTCTGGTAACAGGATGTGCTCTGGGACAGGCCTTTGGCATCCTAGTAGGTCTCAGCAGCGTTAGCCCTCATCTCTGCTGCAGCCCATGAGGTATTGTCTGGTCATCTTGTGGAAGTGGGGAAGAGAATGGGCTTTCTTCCCTTGCAGGACTCTCCCACCACTGCCAGGTTGTGGGGCTGGGGGAGCTGGTGTGTTTATGCAGGCTCTTACTGCAGCACAACAGAGTGGTTAAAGATAGCAGCATCCATTGCCATGGCAACTGGAGCAGAATCCCTCAGCTATGAGGGGGCAGCCTGAATGCTTCTGCTGCCATGGGGGATGGCAGGGAAAGGAAGAATGGCTGGTGCAGTGGGAGCTCCTTCTTTCATTTGTGGCTAGTGGGTGGGATGGACAGTTAAGGGGATAGAGAAGGCCTTGGTGGGGCCTTCTTCAGCAGAGGTATGTCAGCCCATATATGGGTTACTTCTGCCCCCAGTGTGGATATACTTGGTCAGAGAGGTCCCTTTCTTGGCAACTGTGAAAGGAAATTAAGTTGATTTTGCCTTGTCATTAAGTGCTCCTGGCCATACCCGTTTTATTTCTGCACTGTCCATGGAGGATTGGGGAGTTGGGCTTCTCGGATATCCTTGGATGCAACTTTGGGTCTGCAAACTAGCAGGGCTAACAGGAATTTATGGTGATCCTTAAGGGCTAAGAGGGTGAGGTCCTTGCCGTGGGGTCTTCAGCATAGCATCATTTGGAGTCTCACTAGCCCCCAGGGAGGACAACCATACATAGGAGATGCCGCAGGCATGTTCTTAGTGTCCCAGGGAGCTGGCACTGCTGGAGGGTGGGGAGAATGTATCAGGACCCACACATTTGACAAGCTGTGTACCCTCCTTTTGCAGGAGCCGATGGATGTTGTAGAGCTGTTTGGTCTCTCAGGAATACAGCACACTCCTATCAGCATTAAAAACGCCAGAGTTTCCCAGGTGAGAGACTTTTCCCAAATCCTGGGATAGTATTCAAGGGGGGGCAGGCTTAGTCCCACATCTGTGCCAGGCTACCCTTCCCTGTGGCTTGGGATTTGATGCTAACCCAGCAAATGATCTGTCTTTTCTCGCAGCACTACAAAGCCAGTCTGACAGCAACCTTCAACCTGTTCCCGGTGAGTGAGACCTCTGTGTGGGCCCCCTCGAGCTGCTCTCCTGTGAGAGCAAGACAGCCCAGCATTTCACTGGAGGAGTGGCATCTCTGACCCCATCTCACAGGGGCTGGAATCAGCCCTGTGGGATAGTGATCAGCACAGGCAGTGGACACTGCTTAGTGTCTCTGCTCTGTTCTGTTCTTCATCTCTCTGACATCTCTCCTTTCCCTACAGGATGCTAAATTTGCTGTGGTCCTGGAGGAAGATCTTGACATTTCTGTTGATTTCTTCAGGTAACACTGTGCTTCCCTGAGCACCTGTTTGGGTGGAATGTTTCCTGGGAGCTTGCTGGCTGCTCAGGATAGGCCAGATCTCTGCCAAGCTGTAGCTCACCTGCCTGAGACTGAGCAGTGACAAGGCAACAGCTGTAACAGCTCTGCCTGTAGTCAGGTCAGGTTTTGAATCCACTGTCCTGGCACTCAGTGCATCTCCAGTCTGGGATCTCTTCTTGGTTTGCTTTTTGGGGCCACTGATCCATGGTTGGGGCTGCCCCATAGCAAGAGAATACAGACAGTGTCTAACAGGGCTCCTGCTTCTTGAGAAATTCTGGAACAGGAGGCAATATTGTGCCCTCCCCATGGTGAGATGCCGCTTAGCTTGTTTGTGTGGTCCTTCCCTGATCTCACAACACCACCAGCCATCTCAGTGCAAGAGGCAGGCTGAGCCCCTAGCAGCTGAGGGTGTCTCACCCCTTGGTGGGGAATTTGCTTTGGTTTTCGGGGGAGGGGTGCTTGACCAGGAACTGGGCAACTCTTTCCTCAGCTTTCTGAGCCAGTCAATACACCTTCTGGAGGAGGATGAGAGCCTGTACTGCATCTCGGCTTGGAACGACCAGGTGAGTCAGGGAAGATGGTGGAGCAGGGACACCACTGTCTTGTGGTGTTCCCAAGTCAGCCTGGGATCTGAGTTGTGTCTGTAAAGCTGGATGTCATCCCCACCATCATCCTAGGCGGGTTCATCTCCACAGCCCTGGACTGTTCAGAAGTGCTGCTGCAAATCACCACCCTGTCCCTGCTGTCTGCTTCCCAGTGGCTGTCCCCTGTTCACTGTGCTGGAGGTCTCCCTGGAGCAGGATGCCTTCTATTTTGGCAAGGTGTAGGGGTGCATTCAGGGTGCTGAATGCTCCCCATAACATCACAGGGCTATGAGCACACAGCTGAGGACCCTTCTCTCCTGTACCGCGTGGAGACCATGCCAGGCCTGGGCTGGGTGCTCCGGAAGAGCCTGTACAAGGACGAGCTAGAGCCAAAGTGGCCAACCCCTGAGAAGGTGAGTACTCTAGAGGGACCCTGTCTTCTGTACCCTTACCCCTGCCCATCAGCAGTCCCTGGTCATGATCCAGTACCTGTGGGTACAACTCTTGGAGCGGTCCTGGCTCTCCCTGACCTTCTGCTGGGAAGGATGCCCAAGCAGAATAGGTTTGGGACAGGCAGTAACTTGAAGACCGTGTTACCAGCCACAGGGCTGGCTGGAACAGCCCAGCCAGGCTGGAGCCAAAGGGGCTAGGGGTGGTGTGGGCAGCCAGAAAGGGTCCCTGGATGGCCACTCTACCAAATCACATCCCCAAACTTGAGTGTGAGTGACAGTGTCCCCTCCACAGCTCTGGGACTGGGACATGTGGATGCGGATGCCCGAGCAGCGGAAGGGCCGGGAGTGCATCATCCCTGACATCTCACGTTCCTACCACTTCGGCATCGTGGGGCTCAACATGAACGGCTACTTTCACGTGAGTGACCTCCCTCAGCCCCCAAGTCCCGTCGCGGTGCTGAGCTCTGAGTCAGGCACCTTTCCAGGTAGCAGGGATGCTTGAGGTTACCTCCAAATACTGTTGACTCCTTGCTGAACCCTGTTTTCCTTCCGTCCTCTTCCTTCTTCCTAGGAAGCCTATTTCAAGAAGCACAAGTTCAACACAGTTCCAAACGTCCAGCTTAAAAATGTGGAGAGGTGAGTGCTGGTCAGAAGGAGATCTGGATGAAACGGTTGCTTGGCCTGACCCTTGTCCCATTGTGCTGGGGACACCTCAGTTCTGGAAGAAAAGCCATAACTTCCAGCCCCAGCACACTTGGCCTCCACTGGGGAATCCTTGTGGCAGTTTTTGTGAGGTTGGGTTCTGCTGCCCCGTGCTCCTGATACAAATGTTGAAGGGTCATGTTTTTGCTGCCACATCCTCCAGGAGATGTGGCAGTTCGTGCTCTCCATTTGTTGCTCTAACCTGCCTTTTTGTATTACACTGGGGCAGTCTTAAGTTTGGATCATGTTGGGATGATCCCTGCTTCTCAAACTGTCTGACTCTGCCCTCATCTCTGTGCTCTCTCCTCCAACAGCTTGAGGAAGGACGCCTACGAGACTGAAATTCATCGGCTCCTGGGGTAAGTGCCTGCAGGGAAGTTTGGAAACCACTTACACACTGAGTGAACCAGCCTGGACAGAAGAAAGCGTGGAGGTGGCCCTGGCAGCCCCAGCCAGGACTTACCTGTCTGAAGTACCCTGTAGTGGGAACAGGGAGGAGGCGGGGTCTCCTTTTACCCCCTGTTCTGTTTCCACAGTGAAGCTGAGGTCTTGGACCACAGCAAGAACCCCTGTGAGGACTCCTTTGTGCCCGACACTGAGGGCAAGGTCTACGTCATGTTCATCAGGATGGAACAGGAAGCAGATTTCACCACCTGGACTCAGCTTGCCAAGGTGAAGTTCCTGACGTGGTCCCCCCTTACCTTTGCACTGATTTTGACATCTGTGGGCTGTTGTTCTTGGGTTTGTCCGTGGCCTTGGACACACAGCTCAGCAAATGGATTCTTGCTGCCCTTGGGTGTTACTTGAGGTTCTGCTGTTTACAGAAGGTAGTGGGTCTTCCAGGGCAGATGTTTGGCTCAGTGGAGATTAAGTCTTACAACCTCCCTGAGGAGGCCTGAGCTGGTCTGAATGATTCCATCACCTATATGGAGGACACCCCTGCCCTGAGACGGGAATGGGAGCAGGTTCTCCCTCTTGTCTCACTGATGGTGGCTGGAGTAGCGCTGCCCCAACCAAGGTGTCAACCTCTCTGCTGTACCTCAATGAGGGCAGGATTGGTGGCTTTTCCCTTGCCAGGGGACACCTGGCCCTGGTGCCTTTTCCTAGGTTCTGATGCCTCTGCCTGCCTCTCCACCATCCTAGTGCCTCCACATCTGGGACCTGGATGTCCGTGGGAACCACAAGGGGCTGTGGCGGCTCTTCCGCAAGAAGAACCACTTCCTTGTGGTGGGGGTCCCTGCCTCCCCCTACTCGTGAGTATTGAGGGGCACAGCAACCTGGGTAAATCCCCCACATCCTCATGGCCCTGTCTCCTGCCCAGGGCACTGCATCATCCTCTTCTGTCCCAGCCCAATCCTGGGGCATATTGCCCCTTTTCTGAATTATTGTGGTGGGAGGGGGCATGAGATACGTGCTCAGGGCCAGAAGATGTACCACTAGGAGAAGATCACACCAGGGAGAAAGGCAGGACTATTGGGAGTTGGGGTTCTGAGGGAGACTACTGCCCCTGCCTGCTCCCATCCAGCCTCCTCACCTGCAGGTCTAAGAAACCCTCATCAGTGACACCGATCTACATGGAGCCCCCCGCTAAGGAGGATGGGGCGGTGGCAGTGCCAGCGGTTCCTGCAGCAGAGCAGACATGAGACTGGCAGCTGGGAAGCAAGGGGGACTTGGGAGAAGACAGAGACCTCCACGGTGCAGAGACAGAGTTGGCAGTAGCTCTTGGAGGCTGGTGACCAGATGCAGACTCCCATTTCGGGCTGCAAAATGAGACCTTGGGCTCCCTCCAGCAGCCCCCTGTTGTGGTCTCCCTCTCATGGAACAGGGTACTTCCCTGTAGATATGCCATCCCCTCATCCCAAGAACTTCCTTTTTTTAACACAGACTCTTTACTAACACTGCTCCCATTGTCCCCTGTCTGGGCAAGGCTGGAGGAAGGAGGTACTTGGTTGGGGGCTAGAGGTGGCCTTGAGAAACACCTCTGCTTCCCTTTCTGGCCCACGGGTTCTGAGAAGGCAGCGTGCTCGTGTGCAAGCGCTGCAGCCTACCAGCTGGGTGTTATTTATTAATTCTTGCCTGAGTGGCTCCATGCCTGGTGGTGAAGGCTGGACAGAAGATGGCCAGCATCTCTTCTGTCTCCTGCACAATGGATACACCTTGAAGACTCTATGCTGGGTTGGACATCTTCCCACATGCCAGTTTTGCTTCTTGGGCTGCAGCAATGGGTGCAGCCCAGCTCACAGGCAAAAGGGAATACTGAAGAGGAGCTGAACTTTCTGGTGGACACAAAGGGGATGCCCTATACCCAGCATGAGGGCAGTCAGATGCCCCTTTTCAGTTCTTGGCAGTTCTGGGAGCTAGAGATGACTACAGATGGAGGTGGACCAGTCTGTGTGTGCTGCGGCTCAGACCCTCCTCACCCACCTTCTCTGTGGGGAGCAACCCTGTCCCACAGCTCGTGGGAGCGGGGGTCAAAGTGCCTTGCAGAGTGGGATGGAAGCAGCCACTGGGCATCCCCCTGGTTGCAGGGGCAGGATGGACTGGGGTCCTCTGGAGCACTCTGGCATGGTCCTTGCCTCTGGTACTGTATCCTCTCTTTCCCTCCTCCCTGGCCAGCTACTCCTAGATTTTGCTGAAGACAGAGAGGGTTTATTCTCCTGAATCCCCACCCTTACTGTGTTACATTAGGAGCAGGGAAGCTGTGAGCTGAGGTGGGATGGGCAGCCTGGCTCTCCTGCTGTGGTACACCCCTTGTTGAGAGGGAGGAGCGGGTTCCTATCCCCCCTCCTGTGCCTTAGGAAAGACTCCAGTGCCCTCTCCCACCTCCAGCCCCTTGGTACTAATGTTTCCTTCCACTGGGGAAAGTCCTAGGCACCTTGCTCAGTGCACCTCCCTGTCTCTTCGATGCAGCCAGAGATTTGTTCTCTACCCAGGTCCCCAGCCCTGGGCAGGGGTGCTACCCTGTGGCTTACCCTCACCAAGGGGAGATGCTGCTCAGCCCTTCCCCTGTGCTTGCAGGGGCTCTTCCCCTTCCTTTTCTCACTGTGAGCTGAGCATCAGGATCTACACTACAGTAATTTATTTATTTATTGCTTGTGGGAAGGGGAGGATGGCAGGAAAGCAGCCCCCCGGCCTCCACTGGGGGAGTTGCAGGAGTTTTGTCTCTTGTCCCCCAGGCTCCATCCTCTGTTCCCCTCCCTCCCTGCCCAGCATAGGAATGGTTGTGAAGCTGGGAAATTGGCTCCTTTTTGGCCAAAATGAGCCCTGTGTGGGACAGTGCAGCTCTGATATGACTGCAGGGACTCTGACCCTCATGGTTCCCTGCATGCCAGTCCCACCAGCAGGGATGGGATGGATACAGGAGGGGACCGAGGGGGTGCAGGGTGGCATTCTGCAGTAACTGGGCTTGGGTTCAGCCCTGTCCTCCTGTCACTACAGAACTGCCCTTTGCTGGGACTCTGCTCTGACAACCGTTATGTGGGTGGTCTCTGCACTGGCCCTTGGGCTAAAGCAGGTCCTTTCAGTGTGATGGGAAAGGGACTTGGCTTCTTCCTGGGGAAAACACCTCACTCCCCCTGTCCTGCTTTGGAAAAACTTCCATGGCATCTCTGTCCCTGAGGCCCCCTTTCCCTTCTCCCTGCAACTAAATGCCACCCCCTTTTCCCTTCTTCTCTGGCAGGGCCCAGGCTTGGCTTCCTTGTGGGGCTGGGGGGGTGTCCCTGTGGTTAGGGAATGGCTAAAGGCAAGTTCTCCTTTCTCCTGCTTGCCCTAAAGCCACCGGGGCATCACGGCTCCCCGCTCTCAGCGACAGCAGGATTCAACTGGTGGGCTTCAAGCTCCCCCGTCTCCACCCACTATGATAGGCCTGCTGGGTGCTGCTCTCCATCCCTCCCTCCCAGTTCCTCCAGCGAGGCTGCGGTACGGTGGCGGTGGTAGAGCTGGGGGCGTGGGCATCCCTGGGGTTTGCCGCTTTCTGAATCGAATTATTTTTTCAAGAGTAAACATTGCAAAGCTGTTGAGCCTCGTGTGTTTCATGGCTGCTCTCCTGGGTGCCCCAGGGCCACCTGCCTGGGAAGGACAGACCCCTGTCCCGTCTCTGACCCGTGCAATGCAGAGCTAGCTCTGGGCCAGCGGAGGTCCTCCGAGCCGTGCCGTGCCGTGCTGTATGGCGCCACCGTGGTTGGCACAAGTTTATGACCTGTTTTTCTTCTCAGGCTTTATCGCTTTTATCTTCTGTTCAGCAACCGTTGAACCAGCTGCCTGGGGGACTCTTGCTTGGCATAACCAGCCCCCGTGTTTACCCCTCTGTGCCAGCACCTCCCAGTGCTGTTCCCAGAGAAATACAGACTCGTGGCCCTCGGCTCCTGGCCTGGTGTCCCTTTGGGGGTCAGCAGGGTGAAAGGGCTACTGGTCCTAGGGTGGGGAGCACCACACCATCCAGTAGTCTGATCCCCATGAAGCTGGGCTGCATTTCTGGTCTCTCTGGGGGCTTGGGGATTCTTTCTTTTGAGGGAAATGGGGTCTTGGAATAAGGACCCTCTGTGTAAGGTCACAGCAGAAGGAAAGGATATTATATCTGGAGGGGACCTGGCCCCTGCCATCAGCTAGGCACAGGTGGAGCTGAGGCCAGAGCCTCTGGGTCAGCTCTGTGAGGGTGACTTTTTGCAGGAAGCCCAAGATATCTCTCCCAACTTCTGCTCCCATGGGGCAGGAAGCCCTGAGAGTCCACCAATTTCTAGGGCAGAGACCACAGGACCCAAATAACATGGCAGTAGGAGAGTGTTGGCCACCGGCAGGGACCAGCCACAACCTGCATCCTGGACTGGCTGCCTCCTGTCCCCCTGCCTGATCCCTGCAGCCAGACTAGATTTCCTCCTCGGCAGCTGCCACCCCCTCCCTGGGACCAGGCACAGCTTCTGGTGGGGTTCACTCCCTTGCCCCAGCGGCTTTTCACCTGGCCCCAGGGGCTTTGCTTGGTGGTACCAGAGCAGGCTGTCACCTGGCACCCTACCCAGCCACATCCGCCTCCTGCTGAGGCCAAGCCCTACCCCACTGAGCACCTGCCAAGGTGCTGCGGGCAAGGAGAGGATCTGGCCACCAGGATGAGTGCCCAGGGGCAGGGCCCTGTAGGGTGATGTGGACTCAGGTTTGAGACCCACCACGTTGTGCCCACCTTGAGGAACTGGCATTTGCAAACCCCTGTGTTTATAGGAGCATTCCCTGCTGAAACAGAGGGATGATGCTGAAGGCAGGTGAATCCCCCTGAAGGGGAGCACCCATGCCAGGCTGATGGAGAGCTTGGGCTCATCACCCCTGGGTGATGGTGATGCCCCAGTTCATCACCTGGCGAGGCTCAGTCCCAGGAAGCTTGTTAGAAGAGCTGGATCGCTCCCCTACTCTGCCCTTTCTAGGGGTCCCACACAACTCCCAGCTCAGCCCTTAGGAGCCAGAGCGTCTCTGGTTGTCCAGGAGCTGGCCAGGTGGCTGGTCCATCACCTGCCCTCCCTGGGAATCCAGACCCACCAGCTCCCATGGCTTGGCCCCACGTGGCACCAGCTTTAGCACATTCTGCCCGAGTTGCCAGTTTCTGGGTCTCACAGCTCTGCTGCCCAGTAGCCCAGCCTCCCTGGCTTTGTGCAGCCATACCAAGGAGAACCTGTCCAAGCTGCTCCGTGTCCCAGGACCTGGCTGATAATTAAACAAAACCAAAATAGTCTTAGCGTGAAACTTGACCTTTTTGGAGCTTGGGGGTGGGGGGAGGGGAATTTTGCATCCTTTCTGGTGGTGGTTGGTTTTATGCGTTACGTCTGTTGGGTGTGGATCTCGGTGCTGGGGGAGTGGGGAGTCCCCATGCTCCCATGATGGGGCTGGGATGTGGGAGAGAAGGTCCAGCCTGACCCTTCCTATGGCACACTGGTACTTCTGTGTCCCACACACCACTGGTCAGCTGGCATCCGCTGGGATCCCAGACACATGCCTCTGGGATGGAGGGATGTCAGCGCTGGAGGGATGCCAGCGCCGAGGGTGTGCTGGCCCTGTCCTCATCCCTGCATGCAAGGGAGGCAGCGATGCTGCACCCAAGCCACCTGCATCCCATCTCAGGGGGCTCATCCCCAATTTTCAGCACCCTAAAAACCCCTGCAACACCGAGGTCCCCAAACCACCCCTGGAAAGGGGCTTTGATTGGTGGCTCTCCCCTTGGTTCCGGCTGCAGGGGGTTCCTTGCCTCCACCCAGCCTATCCCTGTCCCTGTCCCCTGCTGCAGCTCCCCTCCTGTGCCGGCACCCAACAAAGCCCAGCAGCGAATTAATCTTCAACTGGGTAACTGGGATTGTTGCTGTGATGGTTATTATGCCGTGTCCTACCCAGCGCGGTGTTAATGATTAACACCTCAGGTGCAGTGTCAGCTCCTGCCCTGCTCCCTTTTGAATAGCCCTTCCATCTCCTCCTCTGATATTCCAACAATAACTGGGGCACAGAACTGCTCAGAAAGTACACCTGGGGCTGGGTGGGCACCCAGGATGGTTTATCTCTGGGGCAGGGAGGAGGAGGAAGAGAAGGGGAGCCAGGGAGGAAGGCTGTGCTGAGGAAAGTGTGCATTGCCTCACTTCTTCCCTCAGGTCAAACCCATGTCCTTCAAGGATGTCCTCTCCTCCCCGATCCAGGAACTTCCTGGCCAGGCTGTTACTGCAAGTTGGGGGAAAATCCCCCGAGGCGGGTGCTCCGTGGGTAACTGATGCCAGTTGAGTTTGCTTTGTTTTGCCTCCCATTCACTCCCTTGATCAGCACAAACCTGAAGAACTGTGATTTCTCCTCCTGCTAATGATACCCCCTGTCCCCCACCAAAGCTAATTCCCAAGAGGGAGGGAATAGCTCATTTCCCAAAGCGCTGACGCTGCCAACTCCCTGCCAACATGCAGCCCTCTGCCAGGCAGGGGTTTGCCCATTATTCCCCAGGGCAGGTGACACTGGCAACAAACACACCCTGCAAAGTCCTGGGACTTTGGCCCACATGCACCACCCATTGTGGCAGGACAGTGGGTCAACAGGCACCCCACGGAGCTGCTGAGGTGTGAAAGGCAGCTCTTCAGGTCTATGCTTCCCCCATACGACTCCAGCACCCCATTTTTCCCACCCTGTGCCGACGGACATGCTGCCCTATGGGAGGCTGCCGGGGTAAGCTTGATCCAGCCCACCCAGCCCACATGCCAGTCCCTTATTGCTCAGCATTGAGCTTCCTGCTCCTCACACAGGAGGAAATTCTGTGTGTGGTGGGGTGATCTATGTGCACCCCAGTTTTCCTGTAGAAACAAACCCTGGAGCCCAGGGAACAAATGCCCCCCATTTGCTGAGCCTGGCTCTGATGGTGACCCAAGCCCTGCTGCCTAGTGTTTGACTCCCCCCAGTCACAACCTGGTCTCTGTCCCCCTGCCATCCTCATCAGCTCCCTAGCTGGGAGAGGGACAAACCCCACCCAGGAGAAAAGCAAAGGCTGCCCTGCCTTTCACCCCTGCTGGCTCTACCCATCCCAGAGGGTTTCTACCCACACCAGTGTGAGCTGGTCAGCACCCACGCAGGGGTGATTGCCCACAGAGGCAGAATAACCCATGGCCAGGGAGCACTGATGGGTGTTTGGCCAGAGACAGCAGTGACCAGGGCACTGCCTTCAGTCCCTACAAAGGGACCCTCCTATTCTTCCCCCACCCTGTGTCATGGGTGGAAAAGAGGAACCCTGGCACACACATGCCCCATCAGCTGCTTGAACCCAGTAATGCCTTCCCAGGGGCAGTAAGGACATTTCTGTTTGCTACCACGTGCCCCAGGGACTTGCTGACCTCATGGTCTGATGGCACAACCATCAGCTTTTGGGGTGCTGCCAGAAACTCCAGGGTGCCACCAGACACTCCAGGGTGCCGCCAGACATGCCGGGGTGACAGTCTAGAGGGAATCAGGTAATCCAAGGGTTACAAGGTACAGAGATATGCCTGGTGGAACCTACTTGGGTTGGTGGGGATGAGTGGTGGGTTCAGGTGCATCTCGGGGCTAGTAGGGGACCAGCTGGGGTGGGGTATCCTCTATGGAGCACAAGGAGCAGGGGGCCCAGGCAGCAGCACTGGGGATGCTGCATCAGCCTGGCTTACCCCCCCCTGCCCCGCTGCTGTTCTTCAACTGCCAGGGGAGCTGAGAGCTGGGAAGGGCAATGGGGAGAAATTGAATCCGGGAGGAGGAACTGGTCCTTCGAGTTTCCCCAGCAGGCAGAAGGGAGGAACAGAGCCGGTGGTTGCAGAGTTATTGCCAAAACTCAGCACCACAGAAACTGCCTGCCCTGTCCCAGAGAACCCCAGCAGGGAAGGGGTGTGAAGCCAGGAGCCTCCGGCCAGTCGGTCATTGGCCCCAAACCCACTCCTCCCCATGGGGATGGTGGCAGAAAGAGCCAGCTTCGCAAAGCAACACCAAGAAAATGGAGCAGAGAGGGACACGGACAGGCCAGGCGTGCCCAGCAGTGGCTGGCTGGGTGCCAACTGGCAGTGCTTGGTGCCATTCGGCACCCGTGCAGTTCCTGGGCACTATGACACCTCCAGTAAGGGCTTTGGGCAGTGTCAGGGTCCAGGCAGTTCCCACATGCCCTGAGATGTAAAAGAGGAATAAAATCCCTGACATCACCCGTGAGGTCACTGGTCTATGGCGGAACCAGGACATTCACCCGCCTAGCGAGGAGGAGGAAGAAGGGGTGATTTTCTGGCAGCTTCCCCCACGCCTTGCTGTGGGGCAGGGCCAGAGCCCATGTCCCCAGGGCTGAGTCAACCAGGGTGAGGAGTGGGTCCCTGCACCCATTCTACTGCCACACGGAGGCTCCTGCCAGTGTGCTGGGCGCTGGCTGGCACTGGGGAGATGCCAGACCCCAAGGGGCCACTGGGGTGCCATGGTGCAGCCCTGTACCCAGTGCAGGAGCTGATAAGGGAGAGCTGTGGTAGGGACAGAGCGAGGCAGTGCGGGAGGAGGCTGTTTGCCCACTGGCCTCCTTCCCGGTGCTAATTGCCCCGTCCTTCACTGCGGCCACCCCACAGCCCTCACACTTGCCCCCACAAGCAGGGAAGTGGGGAGATTCATGCCAAAACTGGGGCAAAGCAGCCCTTGAGAACACCAGCCTCCCCACCCCCCAAACCAACCACTTCAGCCTCACTTTTTAGATGGGGAAACTGAGGCAAGTGGACACTTGGGAAGGGAGGGAGGGAACAATGCTGGGGAAAGAGGGTGGCTGGAAACCCCCAGCCCATCCATGCCTCCCCCATTTCCTCACACCTAGAGGGACGATGGTCACAACACACAGGTGATAGGGATGCTTCCTCTCACCACCCCATTTGGGGTTCCTGGGGCTGATGGGGGGACACAGGTATAACCCACCCCCAGGAGTCAGCCCTGCCCTTCAAGCCAAACTGTTGCTCGGTCAGTGGTGAAGCAGCGTTGCTGAGCAAGCAGCGGTTGCTGCAGAGGGCAGGTTTAGCTGGGCTAATGGTAGCCCCCACCGCTCCCCAGCTGTTGTGCAAACACAGGGCTGCTTGTTTCCAAGCAGAGCAGAGCAGGTGAGGAGCCACAGCAAAGGGAGGGAGACAGGGAGGGCAGGCAGGGCTGCGCTGCCTGTGAGGGGCTCACAGCAGAGGAGGGGGAGGCAATGCAGCCCCCCAGTAGAGGTTAGTTATTAAAGGTGGCACCGAGAGCAACTCCAGAAAGGAATTCATACCCAAGATGAAAAGTTTATTATATTTAGAGCATGGAGAGAGGGTCAGCCAAGAAATGACAAAGGGTATGGGGCAGCCCTGGCCCCTGCAGGGCCAAGGACCAACAGGTCTGTGCTTCATGCCAGGGCAGAAACCAGTCAGCACCTCTTCTAGGGGACAACACAGTGACAGGGTCAGGGCTGACAGAAAATGAGTTTAGGGGTAGATACATCCCCATTTGAGGACATAGTTACCACCTTAGCTGGGCACCAGCTCCAATTCAATGGAGCAATACTTGGGAGAGGGCACAGGTCACCCTCTGCCTGGGGACACCACAGGAACAGTGTGGGAGAAATACAGCAGCAGCCTGCAAGGTTTTATCAAGGCATCGCTGTGCCACTACCAGATCAGCAGCCCTGATCGGCCCCATGTCACTTTATCTCCTGCTGGCATCAGCCAAACAGAGCAAGCAGCTTCCCCCCCCAACCCCTCCCTCCAAACAAAGTCCCCAAGTCTCTATGTACAGACCAAGTATGCCACATCAGTACAAAAATATACACATAAACTCTACAGATTCCAGCTCAGTAGATCAAAACACACCTATAAATCACAGTGCACAGAACGGCATCAGGCCCAGGGAACGATGGTGTCCGTCACCAAGAACATGGCACACCATGGACACACCCCAGCATAGTTGGGGGGAGAGGGGGGGCAGATCATCCTCTTGCATCATGGGGTCATTTCTGATCCAGTCGGCAGTACAGGTACATGGAAACCGCCATGGCCGCAACCTGGGGGTGGCAAGAGGCAAGTCAGGCCCCCTAAGTGGTTCTCCCCAGCACATGTTTGGGTCACAGCCCATTGAGATCATCCATCTCCAGCACATACAGGGAGGAAGAGCTGGGTGTGCCCAAGGAAGACAGCTCAGTAGCCAACCTGGGGCAGACGGTGGTCCATGGGGCTGCAGCAGCCCCTGCAGCCCCTCAGCCACCCAGGCTGGTCCCAGCCCCATCGCTCACCTCCGGGTATAAGGAGGAGGCAGCACAGCTATACTCAGGCACTCACCTCCAAGGCAGCGATGCCAGCTGCCACACCACCCACCACACCTCCATTAGTCTTGATTTCTTCCAAGATCTGATCAAAACAACCCTGCAGGAAACAACCACGCAGGACAGGATGAGCAAGGGGTAGTAATTCCCTAACCCCTGGGGCAAACCATCCCTGGAAAGGGAGGTATGGTTCTCCAGCCCAGAGCTACACAGCCATGGAGAAGGTCTGGAGGCTTCAGGGGGCTACTCATCTCAGCCATTCCCCAGGCCAAAACACAATATTGGGAGGGGAAGAGACAGGGAAATAGCCCAAAAAGGCAAAGCGGTGCTTGGGTTCATGCTCAGCTCCAGACATGCCACCCTTCCACAGAGCTCATTTTAGGACAAGAGCAATGGTAGCAGCTTTGCTTATCTCCACCAGGGAGAAGCCAAGGCCACCACAGGACTTACAGCCCTTGGGACTACTATGTCCAGAGCTGGGGCTTGAGCTACAGGAGAGGTCTCCCTCCCCATGTCAAGACAGAACCCAACCCAGGCTCTGTCAAAGGGCTGGTGCATCCATACCGTGACATTGGTTCTTGCGGCAAGCGTGGCATCGCAGGGTTGTACGTAATTACAGCAGGCATCTGGGTAGACGTTGTACTTGATATACCAGGTTGAGTTGGTGAAGTCTGTGTAGTTATTCAGGCCACAGCATTTGACCTAAGATGTAGAGAGAGGAAAGGATGAGGAGATCATCCTGGAGGTCTTCATCCTGGGTCAGACACCATCTGAAATCTGCTGTCCCATGGAGGGATCACCCAGCTCAACCTAGTTCTGTAGGGAGTGCTCAAGGACCTTCTTGGGACCAATGGTTTGCCCCAGGCTCCAGCATGTACAGGTCTCACCCCAGCAATGGGACCACTAGATCCCAAGCAAATAGATCCCGGGCACTTGGGAAGCTAATAGGTGGTAACAACTCAGTACATCCAGCATTGTAATGGTGTCCCCATTCCCATCCCCGTGGCCCACCACCAAGCCCGTGCTGGGAGCATCCTGACATGCAGGTGGTGGCCCCAGGGCTCAGCACACCTCCTTCATGGTGGCATTCCAGATCTTTGTGAAGCTTTCATCTTGCCCGTACTTCTCCCGCAGGAGAGGTGTCACCACAGCTGTCAGCAGCGTCTCTGCCTGGAAGAGGAGGTAGAGAAACATCATCAGAGAAGGCCCTGGGGAACATGACGGGGCCAGAAGTTCCTATACCAGTCTCAGAGTATGGGGAGGAGACCAACCAGACCCGGAGTGACCAGAGTGCGTCACACCATGTCCCTTCGGCCCAAGGACAGCTTGGCCCCTTCTCCACTAACGAATGCTTTATGGCACTGAGGCCACTAATGACCAGTGAATCATCTGATAAGCAGCATAACTGAGGGAGCCAGGAATGACGTTTGCCCTGCGGTTGACTTCTCCAGTGCCTAATGAAGCAAAGTCACCTTTCTCTCCAGGTGGTTTCTCAGGCACCTAATAAAGGGTTGAGTTTGCTCAGTGTGAAGCATTAGTGACTTCCTCTCCCATATGGCTCCTACCATCAGAGGTGGAGAGGTGTCAAGCCTAGACTGGTACTGGACTAGGGGGTTTGAAAGAAAAAAGCGGGAAAAACTTGTACCAAACCCTCAGTTCTTTAGGGCAATGGGAATCCCTGCTCCCAGAACCCCAGCCTGCCCACCTAACTGGTGCCAGCAGGGAACAGCATCCTTTCTTCCTGCAGCAGTGCCCACCTCTCAGCTTCCCCATCCATGGGCAGCAACTGTCAGCCACCCAAAGGCTCATGTTTTCCCAAGGCATAGGCCGGGTCCCAAATTAGCCCACCCCAAGATTCAGATATGCCACTCACAAAACCTGTGTAGACCAGAGCCACCACAGCAGCAGCGATTTCAGCAATGAAGATGATCAGTACCACTGAGAAGAACTAGGACACAAAGAGAGGAAAGTCAATGCAGCAACCAGAGTCCACAGGACCCCCCAGGAACCTTTCTGCTTCCCAAGGGCTAACTGGACCCTCCCTCATGGCTCAAGCCCTGTCACATTGGCTTCAGCTCTGCTCTAAAGCAGAAGCAGCACAACCATGGGGTCCTCCACCCCTCCATCTGAATGGGCCTGACCTCTCCAGACATGCTCCAAGAGAGACCTCTGCTTACCACCAGTTTTTACTTCCCCTCACCCTGGTCAGGGCAGACTTTGAGTCCAGGATTGCCTTTCCAAGGTCCACCCAACATTTCACCACATGGGACCATTCAAGGAGGACATCTCCAAAGAGAAATCTATCTCTCAGACCTCCCACACCAGAGACCCAGCCCACAAGAGACTTGATAGAGTTGTGTGATCCATACCATCATCAGGAGACACTTGCTGTCCCTCTGGGCACCATAGCACCCAAGGAAGCCGATCACCAGCAGGATGGCACCAACGGCAATGAGAAAGTAGCCCACATGCACAACCTGAAGGACACTAGAGGAGAGTGTCCCAAATATGTCCACGAATGACTGATCATCCACTGTGACCCAGATGCCAACTCCCATGAGGGTCCCGCCACTGAGCTAGGAGGAGAGAGACAACATCAGCTTCTGGCCAGGCAGATATCTGGGATTTGGTGAAGGTCCTGGCACAGATATTTCTTCCCTCTGCAAGTTTTCACCATACCAGAGCAAGACTTTGGGGCCACCGTAGGCTTGGGACAGTCAGATGGGTCACTACCCTGAAACAAGCCCCCCACCCCCACCCCAGCACATCCTTGGCTGCAGCACCACAAGCTGTCCCCTTTCCCCAGCCCAAAGGGTTTGGGTGCCTGCAGCAGTGCAGAAGCCTCTGTGCAGGGCAGCCAAGCCAGCAGTGCCACCAGCCACTCACAGACCCCAGAGGATCCCACATGGCCAGCTCAGGCATTGGGCACCATCACAGTCATCACAAGTTCTTCTGTCTGGGGAAGCTGCCCACTTCCCTGGGGGAGCAGCTGAGCAGCCCCCAGACACTCACACGCTCCTGGCAATGTCAACTCAGGGCTGCCTCCAGCTTGCCCCAACCCTGCCTACCACCTGCTTGACCTTCCCTCACCAGCCTCAAGACCCAGCAGGAACTTTAAGGAGGAAGCGCTTCACCAGGGCAAGTCTGCAGACTCTGCACCTTCCCTTCCCAAGGTCATATCCCACCACACCCCTTTCCAGGTGGGTCCATTGCTCCCGCTGAGCCAAGGTAGCTCTCAGGAGCTCCACTACCCTTTGCCCCAGGTGGGAGGCGAGGCTGTGTGCGCTCTGGAGATCCCCAACATGCAAAACCACAGGGCACGGCAACACACACAGGTTGCACCCTAGGAGACCCGGAGCCTTCCCAGGCAGGAACTCAACAAACCTCCCTGCTCTGGGGTACCCAGCACCCCCCACCACAGCTTTAGTACAAGGAGGGACATGGGTGGTTGATGCAACAGCCACTGTCCCACGCCCAAGCACAGTCCCCTGGGCTTTGGCCTGAGATGGAGAGCAAGAGGCCTCCACAAGTCCAGGTTTTAAGTACTCAGCCTGGGGCCAGAGACCAGATCTCCCACCCCACCAGGATCTCAAGATCACGAGTCCCACCAACACCCAACTGCTCATGTCATACTCTCAGTCCCACACACAAAAGGGTGCAGAGGAGCAGAAGTCCACACGGGCAGGTTTCACCCACCCCACTCTGCTCCTCAGGAACCACTCTCACAGATCCCAGCCCCTCATCCCAGTTTCCTGGCCAAGCCAGGGGAGGGGGCTACCAGGCTTGCTCCCCCCACCCCCTCAAGCAAGGACAACCACTGGGGTGCACTTACAAATATGGCCAGGTTAAAAAGGATCATCATAACCTTGATAAAGGTGAAGCACCCCATCTTTGTGCCTGGGGAGAGCAAAGAGAGGTTATTAGGGAGAAGCCCAGTCCGGAGACAGTTGCTGCCCTCCTGCGAGTGGGGCTTAGCCCCCCCTCCAAGGGAGCCTGGGGGCTCCCCACGGGTNCCACCCGGCCCGGCCCGGCCCCCACCGGGGCCACCCCCTGGGGCTGGCGAAGCCACTCGTGTCACTGGGTGCCTGGTGGCTTGCTGCCCTCTGCCGCCGGAGCCGCCCGCCCCGGGGGATCTAGGTAGCCCGGCCAGCTGCTGCCGCACCCATCGCCGCGGCCTCTTGGCGAAGATACGACCTGCCGGACCCACTGCTGCTGTGAGCTGACAGCCTTTGGGGAGTCCACATGTGTGTGTCCTCACTGTGTCACCACCCGTCCCCACTGGGGACCTCCAGGATGGAGGCTTTGGAGGTCCAGGGTATCTGTCTTGGGGGAGCTTCACCCTATGGTAGATGCTGCAGCTGTGGCAGGGGTACCACCCTGCTGCTGCCCTCCTCCAGCTGTGCTGGGTGCCATGCTTGGGATTTTCCAGCCATGGGTAACCCCATGGGTCACAACCACAGGGTCTGCCACCAGCTCCTGTCATGACTCTGGTTGAGTCACCCCATCTTCCTGGGCTGATGCCACAGGTTCGCTGCTGGACTCACCAGTCAGGATTGCTTGGGCAGGGATCTCTCCAAAAACCCAAATCTCCAGCCTCCTGGGCCAAGGCAGAAGCAGGCAGAGGAGAAAATGGGGGAGACAATTTTCAGAGGAAAAGCCAAAGCTGTACAGGCTGCCCCTAAACCATTGCAAACTGAGGCAGATTTTTGCTGATGGGGACACAGCAGGGTGATGGCAGGAGAGGATGGTGACAGCCAAAACATGCTGGAACAGGTCAGCAGAGACCTGCCATTGCCTAAGGGCTGCCAAAAGGGATTTTCTTTGGAAAGACCCTTTGAATCAGGGTTGGTTCCCCTGGAAAAGGGGGCTACAGCAAGGAGCCAAAGAGAGCATAAGGGGGAATGCTGCAGCCCCAAGGTCTGACCATGAGGGTGGTTCCTTGCACATCCAGCACTCTTGTGGGGCAGACACCTTTGTCAGTCACATCCCCACCACCCACAGTGCATCCTTTCATCTTGTCATCAAACCCAGGAGTGATGCAGGAGGACGGCGAGCCCTGGTCCTGCAACAGCAAGGAGCAAACACGGGCTCTTGGTGCTTGGCACACTCTGCCCTGTGCCTGGGTTCCCCATCCACCATCCCCAAACCCCACAGCAAATTCCCTGCTTGGCCATAATGATACATTTCAGCAGGATGAAGTCAGCCCCGCTGGGCTCCAGCCAAAGCCCAGTGGTATTTGGGGGAAGCTTTCAACCCTCCCAGGCACCCTGGGTGTTCATGCAACCTGTGCTGGAGCCAGGGGATTTTAACCCTTTCCCCATTGCTGCATGCAGCCTCAGTCCTTCCCTGCAGCAGCTGTCTGCCCAGTGGTGTGACCCTAACTGCCATGAAGCGGTGAGGGACTGAGCCTTCATCACTCTCCTGAAAGTGGACTGCTGCTCCCTAAGTGCAGATGAAGACCCCCATCATATTGCCCCTCTCCCAGAAGTTGGCCCATTTCAGCCTGACCCTATTCACTGCATGCAATCCCCCCAACCCAAAAAGGACTTTGATAAATACGTAAATACTTGCTCTCATTTCCAATCAGTCCCAGCCATGGGGAAAACCAAAGGATGAGCCACGGGCTGCTCCACTCACCTCCCCAGCAACCAGGGCCACAGCCTGGGGTTTGGCCGCTCCCCAGCATCGCTCATCCGAGTCCTATTAGGGAGCTGGGGCTGGATTTTCTGGCTCTCCAGGAAGCCCTGACCTGACCACAGCAGGACGAGCCTGGTGACATTCCCATGACCCTCCAGCCCAGCAGGGCCCCACCACCTCCCCGTTGTTCCCATCCCCGACATGCAGCCTGGTTGCACCCCAAGCATCCCCTTCCCCAGATCGCAGGGATGCCTCTCACCAGAGTGTGGCTACCAGTGCTTCATCTCCCCAGTGACCCGGTCCTGGGTTGAGGTTGAGAGCAGGGAAGTGGCCATAAGAGGTCACCCCTGACATCCTCTGTCCCCAGCCCAGTCACCAGCCTGTGCCTGGGGAAGTGCAGGAGCCAGGCACACGTCTGGTGTCAGGATCTGACCATGGTGTCCAAAGTGAGCACCTCTCCATGGGCTTTTCTTCAAAGCAGCTCCCAACCTCACGCCTCTTCCAGCCCGGACACAAATATTGAGTGTTCAAGTGCTGAATTCCCATCCCACTGATGATCCTGGGCCTTGGCATCTTCCAGTTAACATCCAAACTCACTGTGGGCAGAGTCTTCCCCATCCCTCCTTCCCCTGCATTGGGATGACCCTACCCAGGGCTCCAGGGAGGCAGCGCAGGCAGCTGCTGGGTGCTCCGAGGGGGGAACCCAGCTTGGCATCTCACCCCCAGTGGGGCACAGGGCACCCCAGCTGCCCTCCCACCAGTGGGTCTTGCTGGCGCCTGCTCAGATCCCTTCATGAATTAGCAATTGCTAATGAACCTGAGCGATCTGCCAGCCAGCAGGGCCAGGTGGGTGTTGGGTTGGGCTCATTTGGCTTAATGCCATCCACAGGGACTCAGCTGGGTATGGGGGATGTTGTCCCATCCTGTCCCATCCCCCCTGTGCCTCTGTTTCCCTCCTGGGAAAACACCAGGCAACAAGCTCCAAGCCATGGAACTCGTGGACCCTACCAGTGGGACTCACAGCCTGGGCTTGATGGGATTTCAGGGTACCACCTTGCAAAGGGCTTTCACGTACGTGTTTTGGGCTGGCAGCATCTGTCCAGCTGTCTGTCTTGCATCCAGTCATCCAGAGAGAATGGTGGGTAGACAGACACACTGCAGTGTGAACCTGGCTCCAGGTTTGCAGGTGGAAATTACTGAATGTTGCAAATTTGTGCTGAATTCAACGTTTCCCTCCTCCTGCTGGGGAGAAATAAAAATCTGCAGGAGCCAAAAGCTTTTGACATCTTGAAAATGAAATATTTCAGTGCTCAGCTTCAAAAGGGCTCAGAGCATTATTTTGGCCAGAGAATGGGGGAAATCAGCAATTCCCCCACCCTGGGAGGCACAGCTGGACCACACCGATTTCCCCACGGCTGCAGCTCCTGCTCTGGGGGATTCCTCCCCATTTCTGTGTCTGTGTGCAAAACCACCACTTGAATCCCCAAAACCAGAGATGCCCCATCTGGTGTGATGGTCTGTGACACGTGGAGCCTGGGGTGTAAATATGGGAGTAATAAATGGGGGCTGCAAGCGTGTCCCCAGGGGTGCATCCCCCTGGTGTGAGTCCCTCAAAGGTGAGGATCCGACCCTGCGCCTTATGGAGCTTGATTTTAATCATGATGCTCTTTCTAGCTGTGTGTTACTAAAATAATGAATATTAATAATTTAATAATTGAAGAGGGGCTCAATGACATCTCCCTGCCTGTGTATCAGACTGAGCTTCTTCCCACACATTTAGCTGCCACAGTGAATTCCCTCCGTGCCTGCCCTGCTGCTGGCCACCTGCCTGTGCCCCTCCAGACAACACTTCCTTCTTTCTCACATGTGTCCAGACCAGTAAATCCCTCCCAAATTAATTAACAGCATGGCCCCAGCTGCTGTCAAGGCACGCTGGGTGGATTCAGGGATGCAGAAGGCTGTGCTGTGGGGTCGCATCAGGACAACCCTCTGCCCAAGAGCTGATGCTCTAGGTCATGCTGTGGGCAAGAACCATGCTGAGAAGCCATCACCGTCTCCTTGCTGTCATCTTGAGGACGGTGAGATCTGCCTGGTTGATGGGGCTTTCTCCTGCCACGGGTCAGGGTGTGGGACCTGGCCCAGCTTGGGGCTCAGTGCCAGGGTGCACTGGTGCCAACTGCCCAGGGAGGTACTGGCAAGAGTGCTTGGCTCTTCCTAAACCAAAACCCAGAGCTCGCTCTGGGACAAAACCAGGACAGAGGGAGTTTTCCTGCTCCTAAAGAGAAGACAAAGCAAAGCGTGGCCCTCTCTGAAAGGGGGAAACAGGGACGAAATAATCATACATCCTGGGGTGTATTAGAAGGGGGGTGGTTAGTAGGTCAAGAGAGGTTCTCCTCCCCCTCTACTCTACCCTGGTGAGACCCCATCTGGAATATTGTGTCCAATTCTAGGCCCCTCAGTTCAAGAAGGAGAGGGAACTGCTGGAGAGTCCAGGGCAGGGCTACCAAGATGATTAAGGGAGTGGAGCATCTCCCATACGAGGAAAGGCTGAGGGAGCTGGGTCTCTTTAGCTTGGAAAAGAGACTGAGGGGAGACCTCATTAATGTTTATAAATATGTAAAGGGTGAGTGTCAGGAGGATGGAGCCAGGCTCTTCTCAGTGACATCCAATGGTAGGACAAGGGGTAATGGATGCAAGCTGGAACATAGGAGATTCCAGTTAAATATGAGGAAAAATTTCTTCACAGTGAGGGTGACAGAACACTGGAAGGGGCTGCCCAGGGAGGTTGTTGGAGTCTCCTTCTCTGGAGACATTCAAAACCCACCTGGAAGCGTTTCTGTGTGACCTGATCCAGGTGTTCCTGCTCCAACAGGGGGATCGGACTGGATGATCTTTCAAGGTCCCTTCCAATCCCTGATATTCTATGATTCTGTGATTCTGTGAAACCAAAAAAGCTGACTCTGAGATCACTGTGAACATCAAGCATCGTTTCTTTCCGATTTCTGCAGCTGGGAAGGGCTCATCCCAGTTTTGCAGACTCACTCTAGCCGGGCACGTTGAAAACTCTGTTTATGCTCTATTTATTCACAGGCTTGTGGCTATTTTCCTCTGGCCGCTGCTGGGAAGCCTGGCATGAACACGGCCAGCACATCTCAGGGCTGGATGGGATGGTGTTGGGCAGCCCCCAAAGCAAAAAAAGAGAGCAGTGGGGCCACACCTGTCCCTTCAAGAATGCTGGGACAGGCAGCTGAGGTGAGCACTTGCCAAGCATCCCCTGCAGAAGCTCCCACTGAGGGTTGTCCCTCCAGCCAGGAGAGGAGAGGATCTTGCAGCAGGGCATGGGGATCCCCACACTGAGACCTGTTCCTCTACCTCTATAGCCCCATCCTGGTCTGAACAGGTTGTGAGCAAAGCAGGGCTTGCAGGGGAATGTGGGGTGCAAGGATGCCTCCTCCTGCACACCCTGAAGAAAAGGAAAGGCCAGGTCAGTCAAAGGCAAAACTCTCATTGCAATGAGTGCTGTTCATTAAGCAAACAAGGAAGGCTCTGTGGCTAATCAGGGCAGATCAATCAATAGCAATGAAGGCCTAAAGCACCTTTTACTTCTTCATAGGGTGCCCCGTTAGGGTTTGCTGCCCACCCTGGGGGATGCACCATCCTCTTAGCTGGCATAATGTGAGGGTTTAAATTAGCAGCATAGGGCTGACACAGGGTGAGGGGTAGCCCAGGAGGGAGGGTTGGGAATGATCCTGCAGCTGGAGCAGGGGCTAAGGGATGCTTTGATGGCTGGGATATATCTGGAGGCAAGCAATGAGGACAGGCCCTGGGACAGGAGCTGGCCATGCTGGGGAGGTCTGTGGGCTTCAGCCCAATCTTGGGGTAGGGGGCAATGGGACTTGGCTCCAGCAGGAGATGGTGCCTTTGGGTTTGGGGACCCTGAGGTACATCAGGAGGGGAAGATGTCCACTACTGTGAAGGTTTCCCACTCAGCAGCCTGGGAAGAGGAGATGGTGGTTGTCATGCCAGAGTGTTCTCCAGAGACGTGAGACTGTGATAATTCCTGGTCTCTACACAGGATTAATCCTAAACTAGGAAGGGTGGTAATATCCAATGGTGATGTACCCAACTAGCATTCCCAGCTCTAATCCTCTTCCCGGAGGAAAATACCTCCTTGCCTTTTTCCAGGCAGCCCCTGGAGTGCTGGCACCATGCCAAGCCCTGTTTGGCTCCACAGCCCTCATGGGACAGGCTGGGGAGACCAAGCAGGGCTAAGGCACTCAGTAAAACCCCTTTTGTCCCCAGCAGGACATAAGGGACTCAACTGGGAGAGCCCCAGGTGGGGAAGCACGATTGCAGGGACAGCAGTGACTGGCTGTCTGCAGCTAACTCTGACTCTGTCCTGGCAACTGCAGCAGCAGAAACAGGACAAGAGAGAGAGAAAAAGTCCTTTTAGTCCCTGAAAGCCAGCAGCTGGGCTGGATCTGGGCTGGGGAGCAGGGCAGCAGAGGCTGTGTGTTGCCCAGGGATGTGCAGCTGGGGTGAAATCCCTCAAGATGCCGCTGCCTTGCACAGTCTGGCCACACACTGCAAGGAAAGGAGGAGTGGGAGGGGGAGTTTGCTGGAGTTAAGAGTGATGAGGGCCATACATCTCCAGCATTGCTCTGCTGACTTCTGTGCCCCAGTTTCCACATTTTCCTCAGCCATTCCCCAGCTCCTGGGGTGCCCCCCTTAGACCTCATGCCACCCCTGCGCTGCTCCAGCACTGGCCTGGATTCAGCCAGAGTGCATTTCCCAGAGCTCATGTTTTAGGTACCAATTATTTTTAGGATACCCAACCTGCAGCGAAGACAAAGAGCAACTGCCAGTTTGGAGAAGTCAGTGTGGGAAGCAAGGGTGTTTGTTGTTTTTTTTATTAAAAAAAAAAAAGAGAGGAAAAAAACCCCAATCCCCATAAAACAAGCCTCTGCACCTCTGTGAACATATCATATGAACCTCTCTGTGCCTCATGAGGAGCCACATATTGGGACAGCTTGTCCATTCCTCAATGTAACTGGCTCTGTTGATATTCACCAAGACACAACCAACCTCAGGGCAGAGGCACCCCCAGCATGGGTGTCCCCTGGAGCTGAGAACTGATACTCTTGTTGCCTGTGACTGCACTGCTCTGTTGCCAGGGACTGGCAATATGTGTGTGCCTACTGTGGCCAAGCGTGGCTCTTTCTGTATGAGCCCTACCAGACCCCTCTGAGTTCTGCCCCGCTATATTTAATCTGTTGAGTCGTTAATTTTTAACGAGCCTCGCTACGTGCGGGAGCACTCACAGCATCTCCCTGTGCTGTTTTATGGGGTGCCCAGCATTTACCATGGGCCTGGGCAACATTGCTGGGCAAATGCTCAGGAGGAGAGTAAAGAATCGGAGCATCCGTGTGATGGGATTCTCCATGGCAGCTCCTGCCTGTCCTGTGTGTGTTTTTCTAGCCTGGCTAAGGGATGGGGTGCAGGGGTAGGGAGAGCTGGCTGTCCAAGGAGGGGGCAGCCATGGGGTGCTTGCTGGTCCTCCCCTGTCCTTTAGCATCCCTGAGGATGGATTGAGACCCGCAGATGGGAGGTCTTCATCCCACAGAGGAGGTAATTTTTGAAGCAGAGATGCTGCATCTGGGGATGAAATCATCCACCTCCTCCTACATTTCCCCCTCCTCCTCCCCGGTAGCC